>JAYMTE010000093.1:0-25256 GCA_036897545.1 Pelargonium fulgidum
CCCATTTGGAGAGCGGGGAAAATTCTATCCCCATCCCCACTCCATTCCTTTAAAAACATTCTCCATTCCTTATCCTTCGGGGCGGAGATTGCGTGTCCCTGTCGGATTCGGGTGAAATTGTCATCCCTACAATCTTTGGTAAATTACTGTAAATAAAAATAATTAAATAATTACAACCTGTTAGTTATTTGTAGAAACTAGTAGCCGTTGGGCTTGATGGCCCAGGCCCATTAATTATGAAAAGTAAATGGGCCAAGCCAATAACAGTGCCGTAAACTGGTAATCTGTTTTGAGGCAAGTTACTGTTGCTTGGGGCAATAGAAATTGGAAACGGACAGAAAATTCTAAACTTAATCGAATTAGGAAACTAAGATAGTTAAGTCTCCGAATTCTTTCCTAAAATCGTTTTATATTAAGTCCATCTCACATCTCCTTCAACAATCTTCACTTCATTCCACATTACCGTTTCTATTTCCAAAAGAAGAAGAAAAAAATTCCTTTTTTGTGTTCCATTGATCAAAACTCAGTTGCAACAATGTCCTCTGATCCATCGGAGGAGAAATCGGAAGACTCATTTGACTTCCATGATCGCGAAATCGAACTCGAACTCTCGCTCGGTGGTTACCTCCGGAAGAGAAAATCAGCACAAACTGATACTTGTTCTTCGTCTTCTTGGTCGTCTGGTGGTGCAGTGCTGGTGATGATGAGTAATGTTGGCGAAGACAATGCGTCCACAGAGTTGAGGCTGGGAAGAGCAGAGCCTAATTGGGTTATAAAGAAGAAGCTGAAGAAGAGTGACGTGAACCACTTGTCGCGACTCATGTTGTCCAAGGAAGCTGTGGATAAATACATTGTACCGTTCTTGGACGAGGATGGAGTGAGGAAGGTGAAGCAGAAGGACCTGAACGGAGTGGCGGTGAGAATGTACGACGAGGACACCAAGATGGAGCATACGGTGAAGCTAAAACTGTGGGGCAAAGGGTCTCCGGTTCTGAATGATCAATGGGTGGCCAAGTTTGTGCGGCAAAGAGAGTTGAAGGAAGGAGATGAAATTGGGCTTTTCTGGGATACTTGCAACGCAAGACTCTGCTTCTCTGTGCTAAACAGATCATGAAAACAGCTACTTTAGAGTATTGATCATACTCACACAATTTATCTATAGTACTATTTTTCGTTTAGAGCCAGATGAAAATTAAATGGACCTTCGATATTAGCGGGATCTTCTTGTGCATTATTGGTTCACAATCTATGGAGTTGTTGGTTTTGATGATATTTACTTACTTATGCCAAAGTTGTAATAGCACAACTGGATAAAGAATATTTGATAGTCTCAGTTAGTGCCAAAATATGTACAACGTACAATTCCTCTGGTGACTAGATATGTCTCTTGTTACCAGCCATGTTTTTCAAAATTAAGTAATTTTATTTCTGTAGTTGTTTATGTGGTGATGCAGCAATTTGGTTCTAAAGTCAATGCTATGATACAGAACAGTCAACTCCTACATTTTGGGCCAAATGTTCTTCTATTGAAATATTTTGCCTGAAGTTTGTTTGGTAGATGGTCACCTGATATGAAGAGGAAGAGATGACAGAATTTTGATAGTTCAGCTGTGTTTATTAGGTTTCAAGGTTCTTGGTTTTGCTGAGGGTTTATTATTATTTTGAAGCTGAGGTTCAATTTGATGATGGGAAGCAGGAGGTGAATTTAGTTGTGAGGCCAAGTTTGGTAAGTTTGAGACAAGGAATTTCAAAATATACTTTAAGGAGGATTATTTAGTAAAATATGAGTTTTTTTTTTCTCTTTGAAACAAAGTAAAATACGAGTTAAATGTGTTGTAAAATTATGTAATTCCCTAAATGCACATATATATTTGATAAAATAAAATTTTGGCCAAATTATAGGATCATGACATCAACCTTGATAGAGTCATCGTCATTCAGGCCAACTAAGAGAGTCATGAATAAATAAAAAGACACTTCTTCCAATTTCTGTGATATATATGAGGAGAGAAATTACAGCTACATGTACCAACCATTCTACTGTTGCAAACTTGCAATGACCTCCTATGAAACACAAAGGAAATATGAAAATGGACAAAAATTCAAACAATCAAACCTAATACTTTATCCCTTCAGCAGTTTATCTCATGAATCAATCATGTTACATTCATAACTACCCCCACGTTTATTCACTTCTATTCCTCTCCCAGTGAAGCCAATGGGCTCACCTATTCTTCCATATCATCTTAGGCACCATAAGCAACAACCTTTTGTCTAGATTCATAAAATAATCTCCACAGACAAGTTCTATTTCCATGGAGGCTGCTGATTTTTGTAATTGAATGGGTACAGATCCCACCCGGACTCTGGTTCCTTCCTTTTAGCACCAACAACAGAACTCGAGGGCAGTGAGTTGTTCCTCAAGTGCTCTTCCATTGACCTGTTCTGGCTAGGAACAAAAAACTGCCTAAAACTTGATGGCTCCCTATTCCCTCCATCAATCACAAAGCCTGTATTCAGATCAAAATTAGGCCTCGAGGGACCAATACCATTTAGACCCAGAGGTGGACTAGTCATGCTCATGATGAATGGCTGCTGGGTATAAGGTGGTACAGCTGATCCAGAGCCAACAACTTGAGGCACAACAGGGGCTCCCCTTGAGTCCACCATATATGGGATCGAACCACCAGCTCCATACATGGATGAGGAGAAAGACATTGGGGGCCCTGCAGCAAGTCCATTGTACCCAAAAGGAGGCTGTGCATAAGACACTGTGGGACCCATCCCCAAAAAAGCAGCAGTCCTTGCAACATTAGCATCCATGCCGAACTCCGGAGCCCTGCCATTTGACAAGGATATAGTTTGAGGCACAAAATCTTTTCTTTTGACCTCCACTCTGGTTCCCATGATAGAAATAACAGGATCCTCTGGTTTGGTATCTCCATAAGCATTTACATTGTGCAAAGGCTTAGCATGATAGTGCCCTTGTTCTGAAGAATCATTTTGATGGTATGGCCCGTCATTCAGATCAATGTTTCTCATAGAAGGCTGCATTGACGATGAGGAGGAGGCTGGAGATGGGCTGTGGCGACCATTTTGGTGGGGGAAGAGCTGTCTGTCCATCCTAAAATCTGATGAAGGTGCATCGCCATCATCACCCATACAATTTAAATCCAACTTGAGTCTCTCTGATTTCCTTGAACTGATTTCAACAGATGATTCACCAGAAGGGAAGCCAAAAGGAGCATGTATTTGTTTTCCTGATGTTAGATCACCAAATTTATCATCTCCATCCTCGGCCACATTCAGATCAATGTCAAGGCGATCCTGCCTAGACTTCGAACCATTGCTACTTCCACCGCCATCAGAAATTCTGCGAGGGGATGCAGGACGAAAAGCACTAGTTAGTGCAGATCCTTTCCATCCAAGAGTTCCCTCGAACTGCAAAGGTGCAGCAGGTAATCCAGGAGAAACAGCCGGCCTAGAAGCAGACACAACAGAAATAAGGGTGGATATAACATTCATGGGGCGATCCATATCGTCAGAGCAGACTTCTTGATTCAGATCAAAGCCACACATGCCTCCTCGCTCTGAATTTGCTTCTGGTTCTTGCGCAGCTTCAGTGACCTGAGAGGACTCCATGTCAGGCAAATAACTTTCTGGTTGAGTATCTATATAGTCCGACTTTGATGAGCTCTCTCCTTGCAGATATTCCTCAGAAGAATTTTGTCTGCCCGGGCTCTCCTCTGGATGGCCTGAAATTGGTTGGTCTTCCTTTGAATTTATAGAGTCTGGGCTACTTGGTTGCGCGATTCCACCTTCACGGTCCTTTTCAGAAGAGCTGAAAGATGGTTCTCTATAATCTACCACTTCTCTTTCCACTTCTTGAGCAACTTGTCGAGCAACTTCTAGAGCATCCACTATGCCATACTCAAACTCAATATCAGGCCCTCTGGAATTCTTCGCAGGTTTAGTATAATTAGATATTCTATTGTTCAGAAAATCAGAATTTTTGGCACTCTTCTTGGGTTTAGTCAATTTGGGAGCACATGTGAGATCCTTGTCTGCATCATTGACTTGCTCCTTTTCTTCATATGCTGATACAGAATCTTCCATCTTCATCTTCATCAGCACATCCAATGCAACAGAATCAAAATGAGTGCTACTCTCATCTCTTAAAGGAGACCCACAATTCTCCGTCTTAGGAAATGAAGTTTCTGCATCCATTGGCATTGGCGATGTACGTTCTTTACAAGGCGGCTCTTGCAGGACAGTACAATTTTCGGCCTTTTGGCTTGTATTCTTAGAAGACCATGTGTTACCATAATTTGGAATCCCCATTTCATCCACCCCAATCTTTGGCTCTGATTTCATAGTCACCCCTTCAACTTCATTGGCACCACCATTGCTTTGTAAAGTAGGTTCTCCCACAGATTCTGGTGCATGCGCCACATTAATACCTAAATGGACACCTCTAGACTCCAATAAACTAGAGCCAACATAGAGTTCTCCTACAGCTGATTTGCCAGGGATATTATTTGTATCTTTAGTAGACTCAGCAAAGTTTGGTGCATCAATCTGTCCAACACTTTGCTGCTCTGGAGCTGACGCACAAGACTCAATGGAACCAGCTCCTTCTATAGTCGATACTGGGGGTTCTTCCCTGGTAGACGTTTTTTCTTGATTTTTATGATTATGACTCTGTGCATCTTCGATACTTTCTGCCTGAAGACCGCCAGAGCTTTTTAACGGCAAAACTTCATCTCTCATAGGTTCTACTGAACAATTTTCTTCTTTAGCACATTCTTTTGGAGGGGGAATATCTACAGGTGAAAGTTCTGTTTTGCTACTTACTACAGAAGTATGATGATTGTCATGAGATACCCCAACTCTCTCAGTATCCTGGCGGATTGTGTCATCAGTCTCGCCTTGCTTCCAACGATCACAGAGCACTCTTGCTCTGTCCTGAATCCTCGGGCTACTGTGGCCAATGAGATTCTTGACAGTGATGCAGATCCCTGATGAAATTGACCTGTGATTGTCTATGTGCAGCTTTTCAAGTGCTCCTAACATTGCAGTGATTGCCTCTTCGACAATGCTCTCACTTGTATTAGTATCAAACTTTTGAGCATCTTTGAGCCATCTATCAATGAACCCGAGACCATCTAGTTGAATAAAAATATCAAGACAATCCTTGTTATCTGTGGCTGCAATTGTACTTGAAACAGCTGACCACTGCCTGGTTGCATCTCCTATATTCTTCACGGCACAATCTTTTTCCTTCTTCATTACAGCAATTAGTTCCTCAACTCGAGCTGGGGCTGTGAGACCATCTTTCATCTCAGTCAAGGTAAAGAAATCTTCAAGCGTCATGCTGCTTCATAAACCACTATGGTGCCTTCAAAGTTTGGAAGAGTACTTGTGACATACTGATACATTGCTTTCCATATAAAAACTACAGATGAATGTGCAAGATATCCTGCATAACATGGCACCACATCAATTTCAGTATGTTACATACAAAGTATCTGTAAAGAAAATAGAATTACACAAGTTCTTTTGCTCTTAAAAACAAGATTTATAAAAGAAGACCAATAAATTTATCTGGGATTTATAGACATGTTTGTTCTCCCTTCTAGATTTTCTGAGATGAATTGACAACTAGAAATGCCATAACAACGAACAAGGCCAAGAAAATTTCAAATGCATATTCATTATCTGCAAAATAACTGATAACCAAAAATAAGGGAAAGTCTTAATGGTGAAAAGCTAGCTAGGGAAAAAGCATTAGTTTCAGGAGATAGAGTAACAGGGTCCCATGGTCATTTCCAGGACCTGGTAAATTAGGATTGTGCACAATATTGCAACTCTGATTTCTTATTGCATAATCCAATATTTGCAAGTAATTAAACAATGTTTTACGAATATATATTCTATAACATAAGATCACCAAAGGCTAACAAGATAAAACTCAGTTTGAACCTCATGACTATTAACTTATATGTTCAATTGAAAACTAAGTTAACTTCGATTAGAAGAATTTTGTAATCATGCACAACTAATAATGTGATATCCAGATAAATAAAAAATGATGTCATGGCAATGAAATAAGTATGTCACGTATTTTCCCAGAATTATGCACCAAAACAGGTACATTGGCCTGCCTCGATTGCATTGTAGAACTGAATAAATACTGAATATTACCAATTCAAAAGGCCTACATTTGGAAAATGTTATGTAGATGCAGTCACAAGAAAAATATATTAGTGGACAAGAAAAATGTGCAGAAATAATGGAACACAAACAAGGATTTGGGTACGAAAAATGGGTTGAGATAAACACAAGTTCTCCCATGAAACCTTGAATTTTGATTTACTGCTGTACACAAACAAAAAAGACATCCTTGACAATGATATAGAACACTAGTTTGCACAATAGCCTCCTCTCCTAAAAAACACGAAAAGTAGATTGTTCATCTGAGCAAATTAGTTAGTGATCAACAATTCAATTGGTTTAAGCAAGCATATAGCAAGTTTCTAAAAAGTCTAGCTAACAGACAGCTAAATGCCTAATATTCTCAAGCAATAAGTACAACAACAAATAATAAATCAACAGGCATGCAAAGTTCCTCCAAAAGGTGATTAACCTGAAATAAAAAATCATCATACAGATAATTAGGTCCTATATGTGTATCCTAATTAACCAAAACCCCTTCTCTACAACAAAAAATGAATGATGAAGGAAATACGTAGCATGAAATGCTCAATATTCAGTATTCACCACAATCTACAGATCCATTAAATATTTCTTCAATGGAAGTGCTAGAAAATTCAGTTCCCAAAAATGAAAACCAGTATTGCCAGAGATTTAAGGCAGATAAGTAGCCAAGGCAAATATCATGTCATTACTGTATTAGTAAAAGCTGTCAATTAACCAGACCTATCATCTGCTTAGTAATAAATAGAGACAAATTCAATGCTTATTTAGTGCACAGTAAATAGAATTACCATGTAAATGCCTAATTTATTCCAATTACAGTTGTGTACCAGCTGAAATTTTCCAACAACAGTAGCCCCATAGTAGCTTGTCAATCCTGAAACAGCCAAAGCAACGGCAAAATCAAAACCCACGAAGAGCCTTCAATTATACGTCAAAATTAAAAACGAGAGAGGAGGTCAAAAGAAAACCATAGCCAGAGAAGGCCCAACACTAGATTTAAAAACGAGAAGAGAAAAAACCAAGCAAAAACCCTAGTTCGCGCGAGAAACGGCACGAGGATAACGAAATTGGTGAACAAAAAATGAAATTTGAGAGCACCGAGGAGGATTACACCAGCAAATGTGGTCAGTACAGGTGATTAACACCGCTAAATCCAGAAACGCAAGCTAAATTCATCATAAGAAATCGAAAATGCAATGAAAGCGCACAACTAGTAAAAAAGAAATTCACCTCTTCTACAATTCTCGAGCGAATTTTGAAACCCTAGCTCCAATACGTATGACACCCACCCACTTTCTCTCTCTAGAATTTTCCCCAAATCTCTGCGTGCTCGATTGGTTTCTCTCTCTAGAATTCGCAGTCTCTCACAAAACCCTCGCGTTGTGTGCTTCCTCTGTCTCGTCTCTCTACCGAACCAGAGAGAGCTACGTTTCTTCTTCGTTTTTGCTAAATTGTGTCCCTTGGGTGCTCAATTTTCTGGTCGGTTTTAGTTCGCATTCGGGTGAGCGCACGTGCGAAGCGTGTCACGCCTGTCCGGGTCGGGTCGTGACTGACCGGATGGCCCGGTCAACCGGTGACGTTGGAGGCAAGCAGTTGCTTGAAAAAACTGTCAATTCCGGTTACTGTCAACCTTTTTATTTGGTGTGGGGTCCACCTGGTGGGGATAGGCTTTTAACCTGAAAAGGAGAGCAGCTAGGTAGCTAAGCTGCTAATCCTGGTCACTGTCATTTTGGGCTATGGTGGGCTCCACATTAGTGACTCACCAAAGTCATGTGTGGCCCACACGTGTGTGTTTCTATTCACAAAACAGAAATCTCGAGTTCTTGTGTTGGGTTGGAGGGAGCTTTCACACATTTTGGGTTCTTCTTTTTTTTTGAGCCCAATCTCTTTTTCCTTCCTGAATTTTGTAATGCTTAAATTACTATTTTGACTTTATTTGGTTTTCAAAGCATTGGCCCAAATTCCAAACCACAGCTTTGCTCTCTTGGATTAAGGGTAGGGGTCAAAGTATATGACAAAAAACACGAATTATTTAATATGTTTACACAACTGAATTTAAAATTACATGATTTGAAGCGCTTAAATAAATAAGTTGATATTTTTCAAACATAGCCCGGTTATTAAACGGGCTGAGTTAGTTAATAGGAACCCGTCGTGAATTCAAAATTATTTATCCTAGTGTCGAGTTTGTGTCACAGACCATGACTTAAATTCTCAACTTTAGATAAAGGTAATTATACATATAAGTCTGTTTTTCTATCTCAAACATCATAACCCACATTTGTTTTGCAATTTTTTTACTAAAATATCAAAATTCACTCTTTCGATGCAGCCATTTTTAAGCTCATTATTTCAAAATTGCTGATTGTTATCCTCAAACCCATTTTCAAGATGGTGTCCTTGAATTCATGTGATTCAAGAATCACAAATTTGACTTTCTTTAAGATTTGGTGGGTACTTAAGAATGTTTAGGGAGGGGGACCTCAATCACATTGCTATTATTATAATTAGCAATAACAAAGCTACTTTCTCCCTAAACATAGACAAATGACTAAAAATGAATAAGAAGGTCCACCACTTAAGTTATTATAAAAAAATAAATTACTTCAAAACCAATATATTGCTAAACAACTTGTGTTTAACAAGTCTTTGTTTGTGTTCCTCCCACTTGGTCTTGTCTTGGTACCAACAACCCACACCCACAAATGCAACAATACCTCTTTATGCTTAGTTTAATTAAATTAATGTTGGATGCAATGGGTGCTCCAGTTCCTTCACAATAGCACTGATCAACTTCTGCCTATAAATGGATATTAGTTTGTTATAGTGCAAGTTGCATAAACATGTAACATCATTGGTATGTGTTAAAACTGAAATATTCTTGAACATATATCTGCACAATAAATGAGATTGGCACTGCTTTTTATCCTCAAAGATAAGGGTCAAGTGACATGTAATGGATCCTATTTTAGACCATGATTGTTCAATTTTTTTTTCCTATTGAGGATCTATAGTGAGGTACAGTCATGAATGGGCTGGTGCAGTACGTACTGGCAAGTTAAATGCAGATCATCACAAGTTAAGAAATTAAGCTCATGATTGTAAAGTTAGAGTTAGCAAGATTTAAAAACAATATGTGTTCTACCACGACACGAAAATAACTGGTTTGGACTAACATTTTGTGAAACTATTTCCGGGGTCACTTGTTATTTTGATATGGGTAATGTATACATCCATATCACCCCCTACTTATTGAAGCTTTCTTATATTGAATGATGAAAGACAATTTTAATATTCCACACCTAATTGAATTCACGTAATGTCACCGAAAACGTAGTTGAGGGTCTCATGGCATGCACAAGTCGGGTGGTGGTGATGGTGTTTATAATGATTTGATTAGGTTTATTTACTACATTTGAGTCTCAAGCTTCTTCTTTTTTTTTTTTTTTGAAAATTTAAAGTTCTTGAGCTGGTCGTAGGTGTTGGGGTAGTCGGGATTGTCCGGGACTTGTTTTCAATTTGTTATCTGCATACGTGAATTAATATAATTATCTTTATCTCAAAACAAATTCCAACCATTTCAATTGATTTTCTGAAACAACCTATTCCATTGTTTCTAGCTGCTTGTAATTTTCAAATGGTGTTTTCGTACAAGCACTAAACAAGGCTCGCTAAATAAATCGATAGTCGATTTAAGAATACAATGATTCTTGGCTGCTAGATCTTAAATGACAAACCGAAAACATTTCAATTAGATGTTGCATCAATTGGTAGTTCTTTGGGCAATCCAGGTTTATGCGTTATTGAAGCCGTTGCCGGAGACTTTAAAGGAGCTTGAATAGCAGGTAGTTATAGGAGTGTGAGTTGGGTGGAAGCTGGTCTAGCGGAGTTTTGAGATTTGAGATTAGACTTGTATCTCGCTGCATCGTTGGGTTGTAGAAAGATTCATTTTGGAAATAGATTTTTCTTCCATTATCTCTATTTGAATAATAGTAGTGGTCAGATCTTTAATTATGGATTATAAAGAAAGAGCTGCTTGTTTTAAAGACTTTGTTTTGTTATAAGTTAACTTGAATACAAATGGTGTGACAAATTTTCTAGCCAAATTATGTTATTTAAGTTGTTCGAATTGTAATATTTTATTTTACCTGTTTGTAGATGCTCGTTCCTTACTTTATCGTATTGTTTGAGATACTCTTGTTTTGGGTTGGCCTCTCTGAGGTCATGCTAATTTATGTCTCTTATAAAATAAAATAAAAATGTTGCACCAGTTCAGTCTGAGTTTGACACATATGGGACACATTAAGCTCAATAGATCAATGGGTCTTCTTGTTAACCAAAATAAAATCATTTGAAGTCAGTTTTGATCTTCACTTAATGAATTTTGCTGATATAGTGGTGCTTCTGGTGCATGTCCAATATAATATTAGAAGAGTAACATATGGCGGCCCAACGTATAACGTAGGTCTTCTTTCGGCCCAGTTTGCTTGGGTCCAGATTAAACAATGGCCTAATGAAAATTGACAGTCAGCTTTTTTTTCTTTGAAATATGGTAGTTAAGTTATTAAGTTTTCAAATTTACAGCCTGATTTTTTTATTTTCTTTTTTGTGAAACACAGCCTGATTGTATGTACTATATAAAATTTGTATTGTCCTTGTCCGTCAATCATATCAATTAGCTCAAATAAGTACTCTAAATTAACGAAAAGAAACAATTGAAACATATTGGATAAAACAGTTTAGGCGATAATAGAGACTTTAAATATCCCGCAATATGGATTGGCCACTTAGTTTATTAAAACTAATACTGGTCGGTTCTTTTACTTTTTAATTGTCAATGGTTATAAAGCCAACTTTATTGACAAATCAAGTTGATCATGCGAACAAAAATGTTAAAGTTGATCTGATCAAAAAATATAGTCTACCGTTTGCATAAATCATATATACGCATATACCCAACATAAGAAAATATGCAATATATACGTTCAAAAATACATAGACCCAATGTAAGAAAATACGCGTTCATAGGTGAACATTTAACATATAAACACATCCAATGCTTACTAAAAACCATAATTATTTTACTTGTACTTGAAAGTTGAAACTATAGGCTGATAAGAGTAGGAGGAGCATATTGTGGAGGATTGGTGAGCATGTGTACAACCTCCCTCATGGTGGGCCTAGCAGTGCTCTCTTCCTCAACGCACATAATTGATATCTTGAACAAGTGAATCACACTACTCAGTGGATATCCAGTGAGCCTTGGGTCCACAACCGCCAAAACCGAAGCTGCATCACTCGCCTGAGACAGCTCCGATCTAGTCTTCCACACCCACCTCACTATGTCCACTCCATCTCCGAACTCCCCCACCGGTCTCCTCCCTGTAATCAACTCCAACAACACCACTCCGAAGCTATACACATCGCTCTTCTCATCCACCTTCAGCGTATAAGCATACTCTGCACGCAACCGTCAAATAATTCAAATTTTCATTCCCTCCAAAATTGGAAAAATGTTTAAATTACTTATTGAACTATTCAGCTTGTGTTATTTTTTGTCTATTAACTATCAATCGTGTCTATTTGATACACAAGTTATGCAAACGAGCCATTTCTAATATTTTTTTTTTAAATCGAATCATTTAAGGACATTACGTCAAATTTGTTAACAGAGCTGTTAAAAATAAAACTATTTGTAATATTAAATTGATGACGTTACAATAATTAATATTATGAAAAATATTCAAATTAGTCTATAAACTATTGAATTAGTGTTATTAAGTCTTTTAGCTGTTAAACGTGTCAATTTAAAATATTTTCTATTGTAATTTTAACGATTCCATTATCGAATTTGATGAAATGTACTTAAATAATTTGATTTTTGATAATCTTTGGACTAAATTGACTCGTTTGCATAACCTATATTTCAAACTACATATTTGATAGATGATAGACTAAAACAGCACCAAATACTTAGTTCAGAAACTAATTTGCAAATTTTTCCCTCCAAAATTCAAATTGTATTTCAATAATAAACACAAATTGTTAGTAACTAACCTGGTGCGATGTAACCGTAGGAGCCGGCAATGGAGGACATGCACTCGGAGGCGCCGGAGTCCTGCAAGAACTTGGCCAACCCGAAATCGGCGACATGAGCTTCGAAATCGGAGTCGAGTAATATGTTGTTGGACTTGACGTCTCTGTGTAAGATTAGCGGCGAGCAATCATGGTGGAGATAGCAGAGACCCTTGGCTGCTTCCACGGCGATTCTGTACCTCGTCTCCCATTGCAAATGGGCTCCCTTTGAGCCGTGCAGTAGCTCCCCCAAGCTCCCATTGGGCATGTATTCGTACAGCAACAGGTTGGTGTCCTTGTTGGAGACGTAACCGAGGAGTCTCACGATGTTCCGGTGCCGGATTCGTCCCAGCGTTTGGATCTCGGCGGAGAAGCCGTGGTCGCCACGGACGATGCCTCGCCCGACCAGCCGCTTGATCGCGACGTCGACGCCGTCCGGCGTGGATCCGCGGTAGACGATCCCGGCGCCGCCTTTGCCGATTATGTTCTCCTCTTTTAAGCATTCGAGAACCTCCTCGGCTTTGAAATCGAGTTTCTGGAACGCCGTGAGCTTCCAAGCCTTCGATTTCTGGATTCTCTTCTTCCTCATTATGTAAATCGTGACGATGATTAGGAGTAAGGAGGTGATTAGAGTGATGACGGTGATGGTCGCTTTTGAAGTACCAAACGACTTCGTATCATTCTTTTCTCTGCCTTCGTCGTCCACTATTTGGGAGGGTGGGCATGGGAGGTGACGCGGTAAACAGAGTCTGGGGTTTCCGGCAAATGAGCTCTCGTTGAACACCAGAAACTGGCCGCCGGTGGGGACCTTGCCTGACAAGTTGTTGTCGGAGAGGTCGAGGGTCGTGAGGCTCGCCATTGATCGAATAGCTGTTGGAATTGGGCCAGTAAGGTGGTTTCTGGAGATATTGAGAATGCTAAGAACCTTCAGATTAGCAATACCCCTTGGAAGCTCTCCGTAGAGATTGTTTCGACTCAAGTCAATCGACGTCGCCGAAGAACAATTGGCAATCGACGCCGGGATTTCGCCGGTGAAGCTGTTACTGCTCATGTTGATTGACGTGAGCTTCTTCAATGTGAACACCTCCTTTGGAATTTCTCCTGTAAATCTGTTCATCTGGAGTGACAGAGTCTGCAATTTATTTAGTCTCCCGATCGCCGGAGGAAGTCTTCCGGTAATCCAGTTGTTCGAGAGCGTGAGGAGCCCCAACGTGTCCCCGGAAATCTCCATCGGAAGCTCGCCGGAGAAGTAGTTGTCGTCGAACTCGAGCATGTTGGCCAGCGGCAAGTTAAAGAGCCCAGCCGGAATCGTTCCGTTGAAGAAATTTTTCATGAGCCGAACCCGAGTGAGCGACTTGCACTCGCCGAGCTCCTCCGGCAGCTGGCCAAAGAAATTGTTCTCCATGAGTATCAGCGTTTGCAAATTCCCTCCTATGCACAAATATGGAGGAACAGTTCCGGTGAGGCGGTTGACGGAGACGTCCAAGAACTTGAGCTTCCCGTTGCGCCCTAAATTAGGCGGCAATTCGAACGTGAAATTGTTCTCCCATATCTGCAGTGTCTCAAGGTTTGGAAGCTCGCCGACGAACTCCGGGATCGGGCCGACGAGATTGTTCCTGAACAAGTTGAGCAGGGTCAAGTTCTTGAGCTCGGAGAAGCTCGCCGGTATCTCTCCGGTTAAGTAATTGTTAGCCAGGTCAAGCGATTTTAAATTTGGTAAGGTAGAGAGCTCCGGCGGTATGAGACCGGTGAGACGATTGATTTCAAGAAACAAGGAGTGCAAGTTTTTCAAATTGCTCAAGCTGGGAGGAATTGGACCTGAGAGGTTACAACCGCCCATGTCGAGAATCTGGAGCAACTCCAACGATCCCAGCTCCGGCGGTATGGTCGATCCCTCGTAATTGTTATAGTAGCCGACGTACATGGACCGGAGATTCTTCAACCGAGCCAGACTCGACGGGAACTTTCCAGAAAGTGCATTGGTGTTCAAGCCTAGGTACTCCAAGTTACCAATCTCCGAGAACGCTTCAGGAATCTCCCCGGAGAAGAAGTTCCCGCCTAGATGGAGATACTTCAGCTTCTTCAGCGTCGCAATCTGGACCGGAAGCGGTCCCGAGAAATTGTTGTTGTAAGCATCGAGCACCTCCAGCTCCGGCATCCCGATATCGCCGGGAAAATCGCCGCTAAAGACGTTGTTGGAGATGTTGAGAAATTTGAGAGATGTGAGCTTCGCAATTTCCGCCGGAAGCGTCCCGGTAAGGTTGTCGGAGGAGATAGTGAGATTGACGAGGCTGGTGAGAAGGCCGATCTCCGGCGGAAGAAAGCCAAAGAGAGGAACAAAGGAGACATTAAGAGATGTGACCCGCGAGTCCTGGTCGCAGACGACACCGGAGAAGAAACAGTGTGCAGAGGAAGAAGACGATGGGATCCAGTCATGAAGACCGGAGCCACGAGGACCGGTCATGGAGGCCTTGAGCTTAAGCAACACATGGAGGTCGTTGGAAGCGAGAGAAACAGAGAAGAAGAGAAGAAAATTAAAGAACCGAAAAGGAAAATTAAAATTTCCCATTGTGTGTTTGGTTACTGAGAAAACTGCATAGCGAGCAGAGCTTGGTGTGTAGTGTATTTGTAAAAGTCGGAAACATGAGAATCGAATCGAAACTGGAGAGTCAGGGGTTTGCGATTGGGCATAGGATGGGACCTGGTGGTGGCGTTACATATTTGACGGTGACGAGACAGTGCGAGTTTTGGATTTGGATTGGTACCGTTATTTTATTCATTATTTTTGGATTCTTGTTATTTTACATTTTCACATCATCCATTAATAATCTGGATGTTCTGGATTGGTTGTGGTTTCTCAGTCAAATGGTGCTTCTAACGATCTAATCACAATGCTAAGCTGTCTATCGTAAATTAATGGTACTTCTATCTATCTAATCACTGTATATCTTTGCAAACCTCTACAGTACTACAAGTCTATGCACTCTCTTCCTTATTTTGTTATATGGTATTTAAGTATTTTTTTTTTATTTTTTTATTTTTTTATCCGTAATTAAATTTGAAATATCAAATAAATAAATGAATGAACTACTTGTCCTATAGAGTGTTTGTCTTTAATGTCTCACTTGATCACAAGCCATCAATACAAGTTCTACTATGTTTACTTTTCTATAGAACTATAGATAAATGTCAAAAAATTTAATTTTACCTACTTAGACATAGAGCTGGGATATTGGGTCAGGTCCGCCAAGGGTTCGACTCCTGCTTGAGGAGCATCGACCCTAGCCTTATCTTGAGGGCTTGAGTTACTTGAGGCAGGTCTGAGTTGGGTTCGCAAGAGTTCAAGTTGAGATGCATTTTCATAATCCTATTTACTCCCTCCATCCTAAAATGAGTGTTTTATTTCTATTTTTTATAAAAATTAATGATTATAAAAAAATTAAGTGTGTTTTCAATATTACCCTCATTTTTCCACCTACACCACATATGCAACTCATGAGTGATAAAGATAATATAGAAAAAAAAAATGATATAATAGCCTAAAAAAGAAACAAGACACTTATTTTGAGACAAAAAATTTAGACAAATAGAACACTCATTTTGGGACGAAGGAAGTATTTTTTATGTGGCACCAAAGCATGTTGAATCAAATGGTTTTAGCGATTCAAATTTTCTTAGAGATCTCAAATTTGAGTCTCCCTTCATGCGATATATAGTAGATTATTAAAATTTATAGGGGAGAGCTATTCCTGACATACGAGCTTTCCCTTAAATGTTCAAATGATAAACTTATATTCTACATGGCAAGCTGAGAAGTTGCCAAAAGGAGAGTATCGTCAATCCGAACAATCTCCCACTAGTATTCCCAAACAAGCTCCTTTGTTATAAAAAAGAAGTACACGAGTCTAACATTTGACTTTTGGCTTAAAATGCTATTCTTAGAGAGATCTTTAAACAAAGTGACTGCTTTAACTTATGCAACTTTTATTTGTTGAGTAATATATAGAATTAAATTCAGGAACCGTACAAATTGTGGCTACAAATAGAGAATGAGAATCAATAATCTTGTTGTCGATTGTCATTGCCCATCAATAATCCCACTACAAGTGGAGAGAACAAATTCTTATTCTGGTTTTTAGTGGGCTAGAAATTCTGCTGCATTACCAACATTCTCCATAGATGAGTGATTTGGAGAATAAATACACAAAGCTTTGCAAGAAAGTAAAACCATTTAAAGATAAAACTCCGTAAGTGCATGAGCATATCTTGTGCATTTTTATATATTATACCATTGCCAACTTCTTGAATTGCCACTTTTCTGCAAGAAAATCTTCATTTTCTGCTTCAAGAGAAAATGCAAGAGCTAAGTAGGAAACTTGAAGTCACAACAATGTTTCATAGTATACAAACAACAGAAGAAAAATGATGGAAAATCTGATTGAAATCTCAAAACTTGGCCAAAATCAAGGGTACACCCATGTACCGACGTTTATTAACTATTTATACTGAAAATTAACACGTGGGAAAGAGCCTAATCGAGTTTAGATTTACAGGAAATAATCTGTTATTCACCGCTGCAATAAATACAAGAATTCAATTCTGAAAGCATATTGACACACTACCGATAAAAACAAGAACTAGCAATCTGGTTTTACTGAAAGAAGCTTTCTCCAGAACCTGCTGCTAAATCCAACTAAACAACTCAAGTTCTCCACTGCAGCTCAATTTGGATCCGTCCATTCTTAGAGTCGATGAGGTGGTACTTCTCATTTGTACGTTTGTTGTTAACAACATCAGTTAGGCTTATATCCACATAACCAAGATGTTCCTGATTTAAGAATATATACCAAAAGAAAATGATTAGGGTGTTAAACAAGTCACTCAAGAACAGCTGGAAAGATTACACAGAATCATTAATTCATCCAGATATGCAATAGTTCGTTGTGTGCCAACCAAAGACCTAAAATGATTAATTTAAATCTAATTTGTGCTTGATAAAACATGCTAGGGATCTAATTTGGAGATGCCGAGGCAAAAGCTCAACATAAACTCATAGTTTCAGCACCATACAAACCAGACTTCTAAAAGGTGCACAAAATTTCAAGGTAGATGAAATGGATACCTTTGGATGTAGCAAGCCCATTCTCGAGGAGCTACTAAGTACTTCCACATGAAGCCTATCATTGGTGGGTGGTTCCTCCAGCACAAACTTAAATTCCTCTTCCCATCTTGGATCTCGGTTTTTCTTTATACGCTGCATCAATAAGAAGACCCTTAGCAAGGAAAAAAAAAAAAATAAACAGTTGCCTGCCACATACACAAACTCAAATTCAAGCCATTCAAGCCTCTTAATTTTGGAGCAGAATTTCAGGCAGAATAGCAACAAAACTAAACTCTGCTCAACAAACAGATCTCTTTTTCGCAATTCCAAAAAATATACAATCAAACATACTAGCAGCTTATAAGATGTTCATGTTCTCACAAGAAATGCATTTCATTATAACATAATATACAAAATTTATGTTCACCAAATGCAGCATTGAACTACTCCAGAGTATACTTAGAAACTATTTTCACTAAAGAAAGTGTTCAATCACTGTGCCTGTATTTATTTCACGGAAAAAAAACAATTAATTGCCACCAATTTCTTGAGTAAGATTGGGATGCTTCTCTGAAGAATTGGATTAAGAAAAGATACATTCCTTTTGAAGCAATGCTCTGTCTAGCTCCCATAATCCACATGGTAACTTGATAAGAATAGTCAAGACAGCCTAGAGAGAGAGAGAGAGAGAGAGAGAGTTTACCTTGGTTTTTCTGTCCTCCCCCTTTAAAAGTAAACGTACTAATGGGTTTGTGTGGTTTTTTCCTTCTAAATCTTGAGCTTCATGAACAATAACTACCAGCAAACCACCCCCTGCAGGTGTTCCTTCGGGAGCTTTTTCTACAGTATTTGGATCTTCAAAATCGTCAGGTATTTCATCCCCCTTGTATGGTTTGTATATGACTTCCAAAACGATTTGTCCACGTGACTTCTCATTTTGAGCATCATTTGGGTCCATGCTCTTGAGTAGATCAAGTGTGAAAACCTTAGACTCATCAGGTGTAAGCTTATTCAATTCAATGGAGTTTACACCCATCTTGTCATGTTTGCCAACCTAGGTAAGTGAGAGAATAAACTGAGAAGAAAAAAAACATAACAAAATACAACTTTGCATAGATAAAAAGACCTGAGCACCACTCAGTTTACAGTAACCATCCATGCTAAAAATAAAAAAAATAAAAAAAATAAAAACTAAATGTTCTGAATAGAGTTAATAATGTGATGCTAATATCCTGAACAGAGGCAAAACCCATGTAATGCTGTCTCCCTCACGTTCAGTTCAAACAGTTTATACCAATCTATTGTAGGTGACATCAGGCAATTATAAATTCAAATGAAATGAAACATACCTGCTCCCAATCATAGACCATGATCTCCAGTACTTGAGTTTCTGGGTCTCTAACAGTCAGAGTAAATTCCTCATTCCACTCAGGGTTCAAATTTTTGTGTTTTACAGTCGTTTTCTTTGAAGGAAGCTTGTCCTCACTGAGCTTTAGCTTCACATAAGGATCTGAAGCACCCAAAAGATCTTTCTTTTTAAGTTTCATTGCCTTTACAACCTTTACATTGAGAGCTCCAACTGGCCTCTTCATGGCTCTACGAATTTGTAAGAAAAATGTTTAGTCCTATCATGAAACACAATGGTGTTACTTCAAAGAAGTGATAATACTGCACACTTAGACACTTACTTTGCAGGGTCCATTATTGGAACTTCTAGGGCTTTGGGCCATAAATACATATTTGCAACTTGATCTTTGATAAGCTCCTGAAGGAAAGGAATCAAAATAGAAATTAAAATTGAAACTGAAGTACTGAAGAACAAGGCAAATTTGAACGAGACTAAGATATCCTGCATTTGTTCCCACTTTTACTTTCTCCTTCTTTCCCATAGATATTTTACATATAAAAATAAAAATGCAGAATGAAAAGTTGAGTTACTGGAAATAATTAATGAATCAAAAAGAATGATTGAATGTTGCATAAGACCTTGATGGCTTAATCCCTGGTGGTGCAGAAAAAGAAAAGGTAGAAGTATTACCTGGACGAACCTATACAAGCCTGGAATGGACATAGCATCTGCACCGAGCAACTTTAGCCCAAAGTCAACATGTGGCTGCAAAACCAGAAAGAGAGAGATCAATTCCTTGATAGAGATCTTAACCATGCATTGGAACAGGAGTTTTTGTAATAACTCATGGATCTAGGCCATTCAACAAATGTGCTATGGTTACAAAATTTTCATTATTTGAAATATAAAATTGTTCATCTACTAATAAGAACAGACTCTTCGAAATATGTACTATAAAACGAATAGCAAGAAGCAGCAAACAGATTCCTGCATAGTACCTTTAAAGATATTACAACTAGAATGCCTAGTTTGAAGATTATTATGTGCATGTAATTAACCCTAAGGTTATAATTACACATACCTTCTCCATGAGAGAGACATAAATTTTTGCGAAACAAGGAAAAGTGGGAACCAATGGTTTCAAGGTGATACGCGGAGAAGCAAAGACTTGTAAGTCTAGCACCTGAAATACCCCAAGAAAATCAATATTAGAAAGTACCATCCACCTTGCTCAACAATTATACATTTCTGAAAAGTTTGAATGCATTAAACTTTATCTCCACAAAGCATTTTTTTCCATATCACATCTTAGTTTTCCCATTAAACAAAGAATCAATTGAAGTTTGACAAATGATACTGTAAATGAAAAATAATAGCAAACAATCATATCAGATGATAATATCAATCACTGCACTCGCATATTATACTTTGGTACATAAGAATTTCTTTGTTTTCTTTCATGCTTATGTGTCCAAAATTCTCCGAAAACAAGCCAGACAGCATTTTACCAAATGATAAGAGGCAAGAGACCCCCTCCAAAAAGTCAATTTGATGTGCAAACAGAATGAAAATAAGAAAAATCACCATAACTGGAAATAATTGTTTCGTAATCCTTCTCTGACAGCTATTTTGTGATTTTTCTCCCCACTTTTTTTCTTAGAATATCACGTTCTTTACAGCTTCAGGTATACGAACCTAATTCTTTTCCACAACATAACTTTGTGTATACATACATTAACAAAGATAGATAACAATTGGAAATTAATTGAAGTCAAACATCCATTTACTAGCTCAGGACAAAAGAGAGAAGAAAAGTTTATCGTAACATTTAAACAGATTTTTTTTTTTTACCAAAATAATAAAGAGGATAAAATGTAATCAAGCCACAATTCAAGGAGGAACAAGAAATCAAGATAATAAAATAAGTTATCGGTGTTTCCCCTTGTTTTCTTTTTCCATCAACAGGCATACCTGGACTGTGGCTTTTAACCCAAATGCTTTAGCTGCAACAAGGATGTTGGGATTCCCAGCCCACTTCATTGCTAGTTCCATAATCAACTCCTTCTCATCGGTGACATAAACTTTCATTCCTAGCAGATATCAAAATCAAGAATGAGATATATACAACTCATGTCAATCAGAAATAAGAGGCAATTAAGATTTAAGAACTATTGTGGTCTTTGATGGTACTCTATGTACAATAGAAAGCAAGCTCATTTCTACTTGGGATACAACAGAAACAATAAAACTCTATGTAATTAATGGTAAAAAATAGAGTTCTCTAAGTTTTGAGTTATTTGAAGTGAGAGCAAACCTAATTATAATTGCCAAGGATGCAACTAAAAACCTAGGGAAAGCGCTTTCATGGAAACTATTCCATAGCTGATCACTTAAGAAGATTACACAGGTGCAGAATTTCAGATATGCATGACTTTCCTTGGACCAGCATAATTTGTGCAAATTAGCTTAAGGAACTCTACCAGAGAGAGGCAACGCAGGAATAACTGAGTCTATTGTTCAAGCAAGTTGTTCACTTCACAATATGAATAAAACAAAATAAATACTCTAGGTTCCAGCTGGAAGCTAAGTGTTTAAAGCTACAATCTAACACTTGATTGATCTTTGTTTCAGAAATCAAAATTAATCATAAACTCAGATAAACCAAGCACCAGTTTCAATTACTGGATCCTAAATTCTGAAAAATCAAGGGCATAATAAGTGTTGCAGAAAGTTGCCCAAGTTCTACTTGGGCATTTTGACCGGGTAAATCAGTATGAAGACAATTACGAAACTAGGCTTCCTAAGAAAACTAAAACTCCCAGGAACTTACTTTATCATCTTAGGCAGCCATATTTTTATTTCCGATGGAAGTCAAGTTTACGTGTGCAGATGTATTTTGATAAGAAAAATGAAAGGGAAAAAATGCAAAGTAACTTCACAACTTTGAGATAGTATAACGCGAATTGTGTTCCGCTATATTATCCTTCAATTACATGATTCTCAGAAAAGCACCACAAACATTTCTTATCTTAGCTGCATACTAAAATGCAAATTCGTCACAAGTTTGTTTTTGTGTGTGTGTGTGTGTGTGTGTGTGTGTGTGTGTGTGTGTGAGAGAGAGAGAGAGAGAGAGAGAGAGAGAGAGAGAGAGAGAGCTCAACCTTGAAAAGTTGGTGGCAAGGTGCCCAAGGAGAGCACTTCAAAATCAACAGAGTCAATTTTGTATGTTGGAATCTGCTCGGCAATAATGGGCTTTACAATTTCCCTCACAGTCTTGCAAATTGCCTGAATATCTTGAACAATCAAAACTCAATACAAAGCAAATGGCTTCATTCATGATAACAGAACAGAGACCAGAAGCAAAGATTCAAACATTGTGTAAGTACACATACCTTATCAAGATAAGGCCACATATTTTCAACAAGTTTGTTAATCCAGTCAACCTTCAACAAAAACAAAACTATTAGAAAGTAGTTTGTCAGTATAATCAGCATTTCATATTTCCATACACATATATACTTCTGTGCTAAAATGCCTCCAAACAGTAACATACACGATCATAGTCTGGATTTTTCACCCAGATGGGTATCTCTGGAAGCAAACGTTGCAAAGTTTCAGAGTCTTGCTCAACCAGAGGACGAACCTTAGGATCCTGAGTGAATCAACAATAGTAACAAGTGAGTATGCTACCAAGTGATCAGCGATTAATAATTCCCGCAAGATATATCCTTAATTGAAACCCAATATGCAGTCCCCTGCGAAATACAGACTATGTAAAAAGAAGAAACTCACATGCCTATTAAAATATAGAGGAAAACACACATGCCAAGGGATAGATGAATGCATAGTAATAACGCATCAAATTAAATTCTGGTATTTCATGAAATTAAGCAGAATCTGAATTTAAATATTTCAAAAGAAATAAAAGAATACACAGTAATAAAAAATTGCAATATTGGAAATGTCTATTGTAATGTAAAAAACAACCAGCTCTCTCTAAATGAATCTGACATATACCAAGCAATTTCTTGATGTTAATGGATGTATATAACTAATAAATACCACAATCACTTGCAATGTTGATTGTATACACAAAAACAATAATTCACAATTCACAAACCAAACAATTCAAAGACAAAAGAAACCAAAATGAGAATCCAAAATGCAATAAGAAACAGAATTGAAAGAGCACAGAGAGGAAAAAGAAAAGAAACTGACCTCCACATGAGTTGGCTGGAAGTATATAAAGAGGTAATACCCGATCACGATCCCAATTGAGGTTCCAAATCCAAAACCAAAGAAACCCAATATAGAACTCAAAATACCCATCTCAAATCTCCTCTCAGATTATAAAAAATAAAAATAAAAACTCTCAGACCCAATATGAAAACAACACAAAAGAATGGAACTTTCACCAACCCATTATCAAAGAAGCAAAAAGCAAACAACCCCAGAAAGGAAAATTACCAAAGAAATCAAAATCAAAATCAAAATCTCCTTATGATCCCATAAAAATGAACCAGACCATGAATCACATTGTTGAGTGCATAAGAACCCAAATGCCCCGGATAAGATTTGTCGTCATTCCGATCAGAGAGATAGAGAAAGAGAGAGAGATGGAGCAATAATGGAGCATTTATTCTTGTGGTCAATCTTAACGTTCAACGAACGACCCGTCCGACCCAGCCACACAACACAAGAGCAACGCCATTAGAAAGCAAATTGAAGGGGCGCGTGAAAATTGGAGAGTGTCGGTAACGTATAACGTGTTGTGTGATTCGTCAATTTGGTATGGAAAATATCATCGATGAAACCAACAGAAAATTGGAGAAAGAGAGGGACCAGAAACCATGTCGCTAATCGCTAAGCTTCCATTGTTTCGTTTCATTACCAATTACCTGCTCTGCTGTTCGAAATTGGACTTTTTTATTAATTGGAATTAAAAGCAGTATAGTGTGTATCCTATTAAAATGGAAAGGATATGATTGGTTGGGTCTTTGTAATTCAGCTTTTTGGGCCGCACTCTACTACACTACTCAGGCCCCTCCCCGGTCCCAACCCATCTCAACCATTTGTCCTTTGCCGACAATTTTTATGCTATTTGAAACTTTTTTTTTTTTTTCCTTCTCCGTCCGTCATAAAATGAGTGTCATATTTATTTAATTTTTTTGATATAAAATGAGTGTTATGTTTTTATTTTTAGGTTATTATATCGTTGTTTTTTCTATATTACCCTTATCACATATGAGGTGCACATGAGATGCACATGAGGTGTAGGTGGGAAAGTAAGGGTAATATTGGAAACACATTCAATTATCTTGTAATCCTTAATTTTTACAAAAAAATGGAAATATGACCCTCATTTTGGGACGGAGGGAGTATTTTTTTTTTAATTTCAACTTCTTAATGGTTAATTAACTCTCTTTCTCAATGTTGTTTTATAAGTCGGCTAGGGGTTTTGTTCGATTACGCTTACTTTTAATTTTTAAAATGGCATTTTGAATTTGTTGATGACAAATTGTAGTTTCTCTCGTTAAGACTAACGAGTCTTCTTGCTATGACAGCAAAATGAGGGGTTATTAAGATTTGTAATGCGGTGTAGATTCATGGTAGGTTTTTTATTGGTGTGTGTAGAGCAGCAAGAGATGGCTGCAGAGAATGAGAAAGTAACTTAAAATGTGGTGGTTTGACTAGAGTCATCGAAATATCATACTTCAAAGTCATCCACATGGTTGCTTTGAACTCGTGCTATCATTTTTTGTTCTTTGAGCTAAAGGAGAGGAATCTAATGTGTTCAACTTAATAATTCAGATTGATTAGAAAAATTCAAGCACCTTTACTTTGAATAATTAGTCATTACGGCTTGAGTCAATTTTGTATTTTTTTATGATCTATTGCAGGCAAAAACTACGAACTACTGTTGAGTAATCATAATGTTAAGGAGAATTGAAGAAAGGTGAGGAACAACTTTATAAAATTCAAGTGGTCCATGATTGATTGATACCTCATATTTGGCAAAGGAATAGGCTAAGCTATAAGTTACAATGATTAAATTGAAGTGTAAATCTGGGGAGACATGGTGTGATAGACAGTTTACATAGATGGACACAAATTTGTACTTTAATCTAAAGTGGACAATACATGAAATAATATGATACGTATCTGTATCTGTATCTATAATGCATGGCCTTTAATTAATGTTTAGAGAATATATGCAAAAGAGGCCTTTTAATGGTATTTGGACTCTCATATTTCATAAATTGTAATGAATATTATTAGAGATCATAATTATTGAAACATAATATTATCTTTCATATTTCGTGCCAGGTACAAATTAGTTCTTTTTAATTGAGTACATTGATATGTATAATTGTAAAAATGAAGGTAATTAGATAAATTAATTAAGATTGTGATTATAAAGGTCAGAAGAAATTACATTGAAACTACTACCTCCGTTTCATATTAAATGTCATTCTAAAGTCCAAATTTTGTTTCAAATTAAATGTCACTTTT
>JAYMTE010000094.1:0-25139 GCA_036897545.1 Pelargonium fulgidum
TATTTGATTTGGATTTGATTATTTTAGTTCAAGATTATATAGTTTGGTATGAATTTGACTGTTTGGTTTGAGTTTATGAATTTTTCGGCAAGCTCATGAACTTTCCGGTGAATTCTTGAATTTTCCGATGAGTTTATGAATTTTCTGACGAGCTTAGGACGTTGAAGAAGAAGGGCAAAGTCAATGACATTTTGGAGTTTTTAAAAAAATTGACCACGTTTTGGGCTTATGACTAAAAAGTATCATTTTCGTTAAATCTAACTAACGGAACATCCTTTATAAAATAAAGAATAACCAAAAATGCGAAAATGAACCTTAAAAGCCCAAGTGAAAGTAGATATTGAGACGAAAACTTAATTACCCCTAACAATTGATACACCGACTTTACCGTAATCTCCGACCCGGCCGATTCGGTTCCGTTATTCTCTTTCGTTCACAGTCAACATTTTCCCGAGAAAGTGACAATTACAGCTATCGGTTTAAGTATAGTTTTCCCGAGAAAGTGAAAAATTTCCCGAGAATGTGGTGGAGATCAGCTTCTTTCATCCTGGACAAACAGAACCAAAACGACGCCGTTGCAGCGAATCCAGATAGCCTCTCACTCTCCTCCCCGCACTCGTCCATGGCGGATACCATGCAAAACCCTAACTCTAAAATCTCCGCCTACTACCAGACGAGGGCCGCGCACCACGGCGTCGTCACCACCGATTGGCTCGCGCAGGCCCAAGCCACCGTCGGACTCCACCTTCCTCCGGAGGCTGACACCAGAACCACCACCGGCTCTGGCAAGCCCTTCAGTGTCGTTGATGAGTTCAATAGCTGGCGGAAACAGCCTGACCTGGCGGAGGCAGTCGCGGCGATACGTTCTCTGGCGGCGGTGATTAGGAACAGTGAAGCCACCACTATGATGGAGCTTGAAATCGAGCTCAAGAAAGCTTCGGACTCTCTCAAAGTATGTAAATTGGATTCAATTTTGATCAGAATTTAGCTAAAGTTAGCATCTTGAATAAATACCCCAAACAGTTCTGGCAGAAAGTTGTAGAATCTAACCAATTGGAATTTGGTTTGTGTATATGGATTGTGTTCCTCATAGATATTTGAGTACCTGTGCGTTAATGGTATTGACATTTTTTTTCTCTTTCGAAAACATAGTTATAACATAATAGTTGGTTCTACGAATCAGTAGCTTCTGAGCTTCTGTGATTGTGTCGCCATTGTTAATGATGGGGAAGAATAAACACTAAATTGACTATAGAGTATTGGTAGATGGAATAGTTTTGTTATTATACTAAGTTTCAATATTCATATAAGTGTAGCTCTGTTCTAGACTTGTTTTTGTAATTCGTGTTGAGGTCGACTCTATTGACTTGTATAGAAACTCAAGTTATGTGGAATCTATCAGTATAGTGTAGGCGGAGGATAGCTATTAGCTTGTGCTTTTATTTTCAAGGAACTTTCAGAAATTCCATGCTGTTAGATGTAGTGAGACAGTTATAGGGTTTTCAGCTATGAAGTAGAGTGGACAGTGGGTGTGGTTGCCCAGTCTATTGGGTTAGCTGGAAATTGAGTAGTTTGAATATTCAACACGGTTCATGTAAGAGGAAGATTGAGTTGATGAATTTGTTGAAGCAAGACGTGCCATACTTGGTCGAAGTCTCTTATTGGGGCAATTCAAATGTGTTATATTGCGTAATATCTTTGTAAGAGGAATTTATTCCCACAGGGATTCATGGAAATGAAGGCTTTATTATGGGAATTTAGGTGAGACAAGGGGCAGAATAGATGGCAAATACTGTTATAATTTTTACCTGTTAGCAATATTGTAGACGCCATTGGATTTGGATATAGATCCTAATTTGGCCATATGTGCACTGCTTCGTAAGTCATTTTAGTAATATCAAGTTACTATTCACTTTATTCTTTCGTCTTTGATTGGTATCACCTCTTTGTTTCTTATGCCTTCAACTATATGAACGTTATTGATTTGGTGTCAAGTAATCACTTGTTGAAAGTAGAAATAAAGAAACTTAAGTTTCATATTATTGTATTATCATTCAAGACAAATAATTGGTTGTATGTGTGGTTTTAGTCGTGGGATACAACTTCAATTTCTTTGACGGCTGGCTGTGATTTGTTCATGCGGTACGTAACTAGAACTTCAGCTTTAGAATATGAGGACTTCAATGCAGCCAAGTCCCGCTTAATTGAACGTGCAGAGAAGATAGGAGAGATATCTTTTAAGGTATGTATCATAAGCTAATTATGGCTCTTCATAGTAATTGTTCTGTTACAATTTTAGTTTTAAATCAGCATCCATCAACAAATATTACCGGAAATTTTCTCACGTTCCAGGCACGCAGGATTATTGCGATGCTCAGTCAAGATTTTATATCTGATGGTTGTACTATTTTGGTGCATGGTTTCTCCAGAGTTGTTTTGGAAGTTCTGAAGACAGCAGCTCAAAATAAGAAACTCTTTCGTGTTATCTGCACAGGTTTGGCTTCAAGACTCTGTCACTTGCATAGATAATCCTGAATTGTGTTAGTTCGGATACTTTACCATCAAAACTGAACATTATATTGTACGAAGCATATGAGGTTCACAAAACTGTATATCCTGATAGCCGTTTAGATTTGCGGAATGGAAAATTGATATCATAACTGAAAGCATATTCTGTCAATTTGTCCACCATCTGAACATTTAATTAACAAGATGCATTTGGCAGAAGAACTTGAAATTATGCTGCCCTCATATATAATGTTAGTTTATATTGTTCTTCTCAGCACATAGTGTATTCATATTCTGCATCGGAAAATTATATGCTGCTTGTAGTTCTCAGACGATTGGTGCATCTTTCACTTTTAATCTATTAGTGGTGGGGAATCTACTATGGCTCAAACATTTTCCGTGCTCTAAAATGCAGAGGGAAGGCCCAACAGAACAGGATTACGACTGTCCAATGAATTGGCGAAGCTTGATGTTCCTGTGAAGCTCCTAATAGACTCCGCAGTGGCATATAGCATGGACGAGGTTGACATGGTACTTGTTGGGGCAGACGGGATGGTCGAAAGTGGAGGCATAATTAACATGATGGGAACATACCAGATTGCACTTGTAGCACACAGTATGCACAAACCAGTTTACGTGGCTGCTGAAAGCTACAAGGTACACTTTCCTTGATCCTCTATATAATCTGCCAAGTATATGAATATACTCATTAGCAAGTCCCAAACGTTTACCTTTGTATTGCATTACAGTTTGCACGTCTTTATCCATTGGATCAGAAAGACTTGGCCCCTGCCTTGCGCCCCATTGATTTTGGGGTGCCCATCCCTTCCAAGGTCGAGGTGGAGAGATCTGCTCGGGATTACACGCCCCCTCAGTATCTGACCCTACTCTTTACAGATCTTGGTGTCCTCACTCCATCTGTGGTCAGCGACGAGCTCATTCAGCTGTACTTGTAAGTTGTTATCTTCTGATATGTAATTTTCTTTTCATTTTTGAAGATAGAAACTTGCCATTAGGTTTATGAATGATGCTCGAATCCATGATCCTTTCATTTTCATATGAGAATTTGAACAAGCGAGTTTTTTGGTTACTCTTCAATATAAAGTGCCTGACTTTAGTTTTTCTTTTCAACTTCTGGCCCTGTTTTTAAAGTAATTTTGATTCTCTTTATCTCCATGATACTCTCTGTAAACATAGCAATTTGCAAAAGCAAATGTTTCGACAAATTATGTGGAAACGAATATTAAGCCCAAAACGCCATTTAAAATTTTAAACGACTTCAAAATGTTCCAGAAAAACGTACATCATGGTCGGAGACTATGAGTTTTGCTTGTAGGTTCGTTTTGAGTGCGCTGATTAAATTTCACCATGTTCTGAGCACACAAGCATATGACCCATTTCTCTCTCTATGTTCTCTCTACTATCACTTGCATCAGACTCTCATGCCAAAATCAGTTAATAACATTAGCATCTTTTATGTCTCCCCAAGCTTTACTCTTATCCTTGGCTTGAGTTATGATATTATTGGATTCCCAGTTCCCAAACATACACAGATCCACATGAAAGAAAAAGCATGAAACATGACTTTTAGTATTGTCTTATTCATAAGATATTTTAAGTATTTTATGAAAACATTTGGACAGATTACATAAATATGTGGATAGATTCTTCATCCTTGCTTTGATACATTTGTTTTTTATATGCCTCTTAGATAAAAATATTCCAATGATAATTTATTGTGAATTAGCAGGACAAAATTGGAATTTTGAGATTGAGACTTCTCCATCAACTTTCTATGATAAAATTTATGCATATCTTCAGCATATTTTCACTTTTAAAAAGATAGAATAAAACCATTATGCTTGCACTTAGGATTTGTTAAGTGCTTGAGTAAAGTATACTTTTTAAAATGATAGAATAAGATCATTGTTTTTTCAATTAGGATTAAGAAAATATTATATACCTTATATTTGTTAGGTAGATCAGATAAAGTAAATAGTTATCAAAGATTTATCCTTCGTTTTTTTAAAAGAATTTACTGTATTAGTTCCTTTTTCACTTGTTTATTGTTAACCTTGGTGAATGTTATTTGTTATGCACATAAGAACATGCACCTAAACTTGACCTTTTAGATTCATATCCTTGAATGCATGTTAAATAACATGCCCATCAACCTGGCATGTTCATTACTTCGTTTCATTCGTATCAAAATGAGTGTTGTGTCAGTCTTGCATTTGTTTCAAAATGAGTATTTTTTTTAGGAAGTGAGTTATGCATAAATTACTAATAGTATTCATATATCAAGTTAGTTTATATCACTTTAGTTTGTTACAACACGTGTACGAGGACGTGAGATGAGATGTCTATATCACTAACTAATTTTTTTAATTTCTAGTGAGTATTTGTATGACATGTTTTACTAGTATGTGATTGTTTGAGGATTTTGTCAGTAGCTCAATAATGACCTAAGCAGACTCGCAAACTTTCTGATGAATCTAAACCAAATCGGAGGTGACTCCGGTGATATCCCTCTTATACTAAAATCAAGCATATGTTAAAAAGAAATAAGATGTTTCAAGCAATGATGACATTTTTTATTTGGAGATATGTTTAGTTTACATACGGTTAGAAATGACATGAGAATGGGGCGAATATGATGGCTAGCGGAATCTCCTTTTTGTTGGTAGGTTGGGCATTCTTGAAGAATGACCTTCGTTTTGAGTATATATTGTTTAGATAAGATGACCTCTTTTTCATGCCGTATTACTCAGCTCGATGTTTGATTTTGTTGGAGTTTGCCGTGTCTCTGTTTAGGTCATGGCGTAATTTGGGAGGATGCCTCTATAGGTGGACTTTCTCCTTACGCTTAGGGCTTCGTTCTTTTGAGCTTGAGCTTTGATTTTCTATTTATAACATGTCTAATTTCACTGCCCGTGCATGACTTTATGCACAACTCATATACGAACATGTTCTCGCAAACAATTGTTAAAACTAAATAAACAAACAGTAACTTCTAATTTAGAAGTTGATCGTACACTCATATGAGTGATAACAAAAGAAAAGACTTACAGGTCACCGTTGCTATCGTTTTACAAGACTGTGCACGAGATTTTTACCTCAAAATAATTAAACTATGCATTTCACTTTCCATTAGCATCTCAATAATTGAAGCCACCAAGAAATGAACAAATTACAAGCATGGATTATTACAAACCTTTCATTTTCTTAATCAAATATGTTTTGTTTTTTAGTTTCCTTTTACATGGTTGGATCCAACAATTGTAGGTCCCAAATCCTTAATGTTGAAAGATGCATAGTTGTCAACACTTTCTTTTTGTTTTGTTTTGTTCAAATTGTCAGACATATCATGATTTCTCACTTTTTTATTTAAATTTTATTGAATAAATAAAATAATTCTCAACGTTTAAGGTGTTAGAGATTAGACTAAAAACAAGTAGTTGGGCCAACTAAAGTTGAAAAGTAAATATTAGATTGATTAATTAATCAATTATTCCATTATTGTGTGATGGAACCATTTAGGTAACTTCATGACAAACATATAATATACAAACGCGGTTAATTATATATAAAAATAAACAGATTGAAGCATGTGACCAATAAGAAAATCAACCAAATATTAGAAAGAAAAAAAATGTCATTTTCAAAATATTTTTTTCAATGGTAAAGATTTTACTTTGTTTTATTTGTTTTAATATGATGTTGGAGTTAAACAGATAAATTGAGATACTAAACAAGTCCATGACACACATTTAAGAGTTATACTAGAGTATTAATATGAAAATAACTAGTTATCCTTATTGTTTATACGTTGTTTTTGAAATATAATTATATTAAAGTGTTAAATTTGTTGTATCTAATTATATTGGGTCTATCATATCAAACGTGCTATAGTGTATTGTGTCAAATGTGTTATTCCAGTCATGCATTGTTCCTGTTATTTACTCATAAACGTGTGACACGTCTCTCTGTTTAGTGTTATTAGTTGTAACATCAAATTTACAAATGCTATGAATATTAAAAAAGAAAAACAAATTGAAGCATGTGACCAATAAAAATATAATCCAAAGATAAAAAAAACATGTCATTTTTTTTAGATATTATTATTTTATTGCTAGTGACTTTAGTCTTTATCTCAATGTGATATTGTGGGCACACAAAATGCTTTTAAATACCAATCACTCCTTCACTTCCAAAGAATCTCAACCTTCCATCAATCTCTCTCTCCTTCAAGAATTGCCATAAAAAAAAAAATAAAAAAAAAATGGCTCACAAGTTCACAAGACCTTTCAAGCTTGGAGGCTTGAACAAGCCTTCTTGTTGTTCTTCTTCTTCAATGGCTGTTGGGTTGGGGATTCTTGTTCATGTCTCTTCTCCATCACATGTCCGTGGAGATGGAGCTTCTAACAATTCCAACACTGAATTAAGAATCAGAGTTTTGAGCCAACCCATGAACCAATCAAGATCTCATAGCCCTCTTCTTGACCAGCCTTGCTATCTGAAATCATGTTTCTTGTGCAACAAGAACCTCAGCCCTGACCAAGATATATACATGTACAGGTAATTAACATGTAAACAAATAATGGGTTGTCTTCAAGATTGTGTTTTGGAGACTCTTGACTGAGTTCTTGAACCGTTAAGACCCGTTTAGTAGCAGAAAACAGTTTTCATTTTCTGAGATCCTAAACTGATATCATAGATTGTTTTTTAGTTTTTCAAATGGAAAATCGTGCAGCTAAACGAGTTTTCAGTTTTAAAGTTTTATAGAAAACTTGAGGACTACTTCAAAACTAAACCCGCCTTAAACTCGTTGGAAATGAAAATGAAAACTGTTTTCTGCAATTAAACGGAACTTGAGATCTTGAGTTGATTTGGTTATAACTTTTAATTCAACCAGAAACTGAACAAATTGTTGTGTGGATTTGCAGGGGTGATCAAGGATTTTGCAGTGAGGAGTGCAGGAACAGGCAGATTGTTCTTGATGACACCAAGGAATTGGAGCTCTCCACCAAGAAAATGGTTGCAGCTTATAGGAGGTGCTCTGGTATGAGTGAAACTGGTGTCCTCCCAGATGACCTCAGGAGAAGAAACAAGCATATTCCTACTCACAAGGCCAGGGCAATTTTCTCCTAGTCTCAAAAGACGGCTAGTCTTGGCCCAACGTTAAAATTGTTAGCTTGCTGTGACCTGGTTTGCAAAGTGAGTCTTGGCACAACATTAAGGTTGTTGTCTTAGTGTGACACGGTTTTGAGTTAAGAATACAACATCTTAGCAGAAATAAGGGAGAAAGTTTTGGCGCAACAAGGTCTTGTGAGCTGGTTTGAGCCGAAGATGCAGAAGAGAGTTTTGGCGCAACGTTAAAGTTGTTGTCTTATAATTACTTCGTTTTAAGTTAAGAGTACAGTCTCTCGAGAATGTTGGTTGTGACCTGGTTTGAGTTGGGGATGCAGTCTCTCAGTAAAAGTATGAGGGAGAGTTTTGGCACAATGTTAAGATTATTCTCTGATCGTGACCTGATTTGAGTCAAAAATCCATACTCAACAAAAGTAAGAGGATGTTGCGTGTGTAAACCAGACTCGTGCACTGAACTGTTTTTCTTTCCTGATAAAAAGTAGTAGAACAAAGGAGTGGGAGAGTTAGAGATATCCTTGTATATTAGTAGCTAATTATATTAGTTTATAAGTTTCTCTTCCCCAAAATATATGAGAATGGATAAGGATGAATGTAATCAAGGCAATAGCTAGGGTTTGGTTTACTTCTAATACAAGTTATATATGTTGCTTTCAATTTCTTGTCTGTTGCAATAAAAGCCATGCCAGACCCACAAAAGGTCTCAGCGGAAATAGCAATAAACATTCAAGCTAGATTGGGATTTTGGACCCCAAAAAAGCAACCACTCTTGAATCTTCTCATTGGGATATCCATTTGATTTTTTTTGGGTGCTTTGCTGGCACTATGATACTGATATTTGGTACAATATTTTGGAGTATTGTATTGATGTCGTGATCAGCAAAAACAGAGACACATCAGCACTATCCAGCTAATGAACATCCAAGAACTTGAGCCAGAAAATTACCATAAACTCCCATTATTGAGTTTCTGGTGATTCTACCAGAAATCAATAGGACATGAATGGTAGGGACTTGAAACAATCTATAAATCTTATTTATACTTTAGTCCCTTCTGATGCTACTTATTTGACAGTTTGTGCCTCAAGACAGGAGAGAAATATGTCGGCCTCAAACATATTTGCAACAATGTTAATTACGCCCGTGTAGAAGTGTAACACCTTTTGTTATTGTGATATGTTCAAAGTTGAGCTCTAAAAATATGCATGCATGATTAATTATTTGTGTTGTGGCATGTTTGACACACTCGACACACTCGACAAATTCAAACACGCGCATTTAGAGCTATAATGGCAAATAATCCAGAAAAAAAACTCTAGCAAGTAAACACAAGTATGTATGTCGTGCTAAGGGAGTTGGGTATTGTAATGCTTAAAAGTTGTGTCAATTAAGCCCATTTCATTACATGGTCATGGAACTTGTAATACCCGTGAACCTTTGACTCGACATGACATGAACAAGGCATGCACGCACGATTAAAATCTAGGCACTAATTAGTGAATTCATAAATTAGACTAATTTCAAATACATTCCATGGTTTAGTTATGTTATGCTTGTCCTCAATGTCAAGTACTCGTGTTCATGATAAATGGAGCAAGAAGATTTCTGTTGTTGCTGCTGCAATTGTTCAAATGAGTTCAAGCAACCTTAAAGAAGTGATTTTGAGATCATGTGATGGATGATATAGAAATCTGGGAAAATGGGCACCAATTAAGCAACTGAGAAACTGAGCTCAACTGTAATAAACTAACTGGACAAGACAAGAGACACAAGAACCAGTGAAGAACCCAAATCCAGTAACTTTCAGCTTCTTGGAGCTGAGCTGTGAAAAAGTGCTCAAGTTCTTGTGTTTTCTTTTAATGAATTTCGTATAAAAGAGCTATTTATTTATTAATTTGCTTAACCGAAGTTACTGTTGGGATTAAGATTTAACTAAATTGGTTTAATGGGTTTTGGTCCAAACTCCAAAGTGTTCTTAAAAATGGGTTTAATGTTCTTCACCTTTTTTCCATTGTCATTGTAGATGTGGAATTGTGGATGATGATTTTGATAATTATACTTATATAATACCACATGTATATACATATATTATACTATTTGTCAAATTTTCTGACACCAAACTATTTGTGTTTTTAACAAATGTGAGTTAAAATTTAATTCTTTTGAAGACGACTTTGATTTGATCTTGTTGTGGAGGTAAATAGGCTCTCTCTTTTTTTTGTGTTTTTTGTTTTTGTTTTTTGTTTTATACAATTAATTTCTTTTGGGAGGTTTGCAATTTTAAGAGTCTAGGGTTTGTTTTTTCTTTACTTTATTCATAGCTCTTTCTCGATTCTATTCGTTGCTTGTTTGTGATTTGAGGAGCTTCGTGCTGGCTTGGCTTGTCATTATTTCTTGATTTCTTCATGTGGGTTCTTCGAAATCCATCATTTTGGCACATGGGTCGGTGAGTTTTCTCTGTTTTCTCATCTGGGTTGGTGATTTTCTCAGCTTTTCTCTTCTGGGTCTGAGCAATTTTGTCGATTGGGATCGAAAGTTTAGGGCTTTCCACTTGATTTTGCTCAGTATTGCTCAGGATAGGGTTTGGATTTTCTGGGTTCTGGTTTCATTGCCTGGAAATATGGTGTTTGGATTGGAGGGGGGCTTTTTTTGTTCTTCAGATGAGATTAGGGTTCTGAACTTCTGATCAAGTTGCTGTGGCTGGGATTTTCTTTTCTGTGGAAGTTGAAGACTTGAAGCCTAACATTTTGGAGCTAGCTTTGCTGTGAGGAGCTTGTGCAACTCCATTGGTGAAGGAGCATGATGTTTCATGCTATAGCTGCCTCAAAATATGCTTGTAGTCTCCTTGCAGTCACTTGTGGGAAATGTTCTGAAGATAAGCTGAAAAATGATGGCTCGGAGATTCGGAGGGAACAGTACCCATTTCCGGAGTTGGTTTCTTCAGGGCGTTTGGAGGTGCAGTGTCTACTTTGAGTAGCTTTCTTGTATTGAAAATCTTTGTGAAGTGTTTCATATGTTTTAGTTGTCCAATGTCTTTGTTTTGATTGCTTTGCTCATTTTGTGGACCTTTTCGGAAAGCAGGTTCAGACACTCAGCAATCCGAGTAAATATGAGTTTTGTAAAATACTCGAATCGTACCAGCCTAATTTTGTGTACTTGCAAGGCGAGGAACTTGATAATGATGAAGTTGGGTCTCTGACTTGGGGAGGTCTCGACTTGTCCAGTCCTGAAGCTCTATCCGGCCTCTTTCATACTACATTGCCCACAACAGTGCGTATTACATATCTTCTGAACTTGATAACTGATAATACTAATCTAGTTTAGTCTAGTCGTTTTTTAGATCTTTGTTTATTTTGTAAATTTTCTTTACGGTGTTTGACTAGAATGTAGTATGTATCTGCATGACTGTATACATGCTTGCTGCTATTTCCCTATGTTGTTGATCTTTCTCTGTAATCTATTCCTGTTAAACGGAAGTTTACAAATGCTATGAACTTACATTTCAATTAATTGTGCATACCTTTTAGTTAGAATACATTAACTATTATGGTCAAGTATCCTTATGGCACCTTAATTATTCTCTTCGTCTATTTCTTTGAAATTCTTAATCTTAGTTTGATCAATTGTTTCTTGATACAAAAATATAATTATTCCCTGCTGCATTTTATCTGATTTGGTTCAAATATTTATGTAGATTTATTTGGAGGTCCCAAATGGAGATAGATTGGCAGAAGCTCTACATGTTAAGGTGATTCTGACCTCTTAACTACAATGATTTTAGGTGTTCGATTGTAATTTGAGTAATGGAAGCTTTTGTCTTATTTTTTATTCACCGAGTAAAGAAAAACGTCATTTATATGCTTTCATCTTTCGCAGGGAATTCCTTATGTGATATACTGGAAAAACATGTTTTCACGTTATGCCGCCTGCCATTTTCGTCATGCATTACTCTCAGTGGTACAGAGGTATCTATATTATTAAAAAAAATTATATGTAGCGAGTGGTGTTGTATTGTATCCCTCTAATTCCAGTATTTACGTAACGAAAACATAGAATGTCACGTTGTAGGTTAGCTAAGGGGGTGATAAAGAATACATATGAAATGTTGCCATTGTATATAGCCTTGAATTGATCGATGAATATTTGTGTATGCAATTCATGGATGCTATGGTTGATAACTCTATCTCTCACGTGTGCGTGAACACACACTCAAACACACAGCATCCAGTCAGGTGCACAAAATTGAAATATATCAAACACTAACAGCACTGTTGGATTTTCTGGTTACTTCAATTAAGTTACTTCTTTGATGGTTATCTGAACCTTGAGTCGAGGTGCGTTGACTTTGATCTCAGGACTGTGTAATGAACTCAACAATTAGTTTCCTGTGGAAGATCAGTTGAACTTGAGCTCCACTAGATAACGATGAATGACACTGCACAATCAAGATACATTAATGTTATATCCATGTAGAGGGGAAGCTAGCTAACCACATTAATAATGTAATGACTTTATTGTGTATTGTAGTTCATCAACCCATACTTGGGATGCTTTCCAACTCGCGCATGCTTCCTTTCGGTTTTATTGTTTACGAAACAACCTTGTCCTTCCTGCTAAAAGCCCTGGTTTTAGTGGTGAGCTGGGGCCGCATGTGCTCGGGGAACCTTCAAAAATTATTGTACCTTCTCCTGAGGTAGGAGAAGAGGAAGATGAAGAAGAAGGATCTTTGGATGATCTTCCTGCTATAAAGATACATGAAGATGATGTAAACTTGAGATTTCTTGTTTGTGGAGAACCATGCACTTTGGTAAGTGACCTTGCTTTCACGATTATATGTGCTATATATTCTTGTAGAATCACTTACACACACAGGCTGCTCAGGTGCATCTAGTACTATGATTGTTGATAAATTGTTTTTATTCCAGGATACATCCTTATTAGAACCTTTGGAAGATGGACTCAAAGCCTTGTTGAGCATTGAAGTAAGTATCGTCACAACCATCTCAACTTGATTCACATTTTCATTTTCTCGATCTTGTTTTCTCATTTCTCATACACATACAAAAAATTGTAAAACTCCTAGACACTTGCTGTATAGTTCTCTTCAGAGGAAGCGAATCGACATTGTTTTTCCTAGTGCTTGGTGTTGTCATTATACACACTCTAATTAGGAAGACAGATTGTGCTTATTTTAACTTTTGCCTGTCTTATCTGCTCTCTTTGAGCCATATTCGTGCTTCTGAGAGGCTCTAATTCTTCTTTCGACTGTCACTTTTTTTTTTACCCAGGTACGAGGGAGCAAACTTCATGGAAAGTTTAGGTATGATACATCTTGAAAGGAGTAATTATTAACCGATGATGTTGCTCAGTGGAATATCCTGTTATAGTAATAGACCTTTTGGTTGTATGTCCACCTTGTATCATAACTGCATCTATTATTAAAATTAATTTCTTATTGAACTTTGAACAACTCCTGACAATGTATTAATCTATGCTTACTATTCAGCGCACCCCCACCACCTCTTCAGGCAGGAACATTTTCTCGCGGTGTTGTGACCATGCGATGTGATTTATCAACCTCTAGTTCTGCCCACATCTCACTTTTGGTGTCGGGTAGTGCACAAACTTGTTTTGATGATCAGGTAGTTATATAAGAGTTTGTTGGCGTTGTTTCTTGATGTTGGAGCTTTAAATTCTTATATTTTGTGACATGTTTCCTTTTCAGCTCTTAGAAAATCATATGAAAAATGAAATAATTGAAAACAGTCAGCTAGTGAGTGCTCTATCCAACTCTGAGGGTAACAAGCTGCCCCTGTCTCAGCCTCGGAAATCTGCTTCAATAGCTTGTGGAGCAACAGTATTTGAAGTTTGCATGAAGGTCCCTCTATGGGCTTCGCAGGTTCTTGTGTTTTCCGTGCTTTTACGCATACCCTTCCATATGGATAATTACTGTTGTGCTTCTTATGCTATTTTGAGTGTGAATTATAGGACTCGTATGATTATGATTATATACAAATTGTGTTTGCGAGGGTTTTGCTGGTGGAGTAATTATGAATGTTTTATTGTGTGTGTATAGAGAGAGAATTGAACTTGTAAACCAAGATTAATTTGGCTTCAAATGAACTGTCAATCACAATAAATAAAAAAACTCATTCAAGTGGCCTGGATCCAACGCCATGGGCGGCTCCATGCCACAATTTTACATGGGTGGATTTGAGTGAAAGTTAAGGTGGTGTCGTATTGTGTGATTGGTTTGGCTTAGCCTAAGCCAAAAAAGTCTTGGCTTAGATTCTTTGAGAGGTAAAGAGAATCTACAGCTTTTGATAGTCGTCCTTCCAATTAGCATTTTGCACGATTTCCTTGCTTATGGTAGCTAAACTACTTTCAGGTATTGAGACAGTTAGCGCCAGATGTTTCTTATCGGAGTTTAGTTGCACTTGGCATTGCAAGCATTCAGGGATTGGCTGTTGCGTCTTTTGAGAAAGAAGATGCTGAGCGTCTCCTCTTCTTCTGTTCAAAGGACGGGAATGCTATCCGTCCAAACCAGTTTAGCCTCAGCTGTCTCCCAAGTTGGTTGAGGCCGCCCCTTCCTAGTAGAAAGAGGTCTCGATCATACCTAGAAAATAGTCAGAGTTCTCATAATGGTAATTCCAAACCCTTGTTGAATGGAGTAAGCACGCCCTTACTTCCAGCTAGGCAAAGATTGAAATTCGCTGCATTGAGACCCATTCCCCATATTCGGCAACATAATAGGCCGATCTTTTCTAGAACGTCCGAAGCAGATCTGCTTGATGGTGGTCAAATTAAGGTTGACCTGCCGATTCTTCCTCCCATAAAGCAGACTGTTGCAGGATCAACCTCTGCAACACATCGGAAATCGTTTTCAAGCTCATTTCAGGCTAAGCAAATTATTTCCTTAAATCCCCTGCCTTTGAAGAAGCATGGTTGTGGTAGAAGCCCGATTGAGGTTTGTTCTGAGGTGAGTACTATATAAATATATATACATACGTGTGATTTTGACATGGCTATAGATGGTGGGAAAAAAAGTTAGGTTAAAGACAAACAAATACTGAATCATGATGATTGTAATTAAGCTCTGTTATTGTAGGAGGAGTTTCTCAAGGATGTGATGCAATTCCTTATCCTTAGAGGGCACACTCGTCTCATTCCTCAAAGCGGGATTGCTGAATTCCCAGATGCGATACTTAACGCGAAACGTCTTGATCTCTACAACTTATATAAAGAGGTGAGCTCTTGGTAGCGTTTTGTAGTATCTATGTCCCGACTTGAGCATCCCAAGTACGAGTTGTAGCATTTGTTTAACTGACAGACGGATTTTCCTTAGGTGGTAACAAGAGGAGGATTTCACGTTGGCAACGGCATCAACTGGAAAGGACAAGTTTTCTCCAAGATGCGCAATTACACAGCAACCAATAGAATGACAGTAAGTCATCTACCCTTGTTTCGTTCTTGTTGTTGCAATATCAGTAATATGATGTCGTAAATGGCTTCGCGTATGAATATGAGCATTTGGGAATGGGTGACTTTATAGACCTTTATGATGCAAATGCTCTTAATCGAATCTGAATCTTGACATCTATGCCTATACAGGGTGTTGGGAACACTCTGAAGAGACATTACGAAACATACCTCCTAGAATACGAATTAGCTCATGACGATGTAGACGGAGAGTGCTGCTTGTTGTGTCACAGGTTTGTACTCATTCCATGTTCGGCAAAAGTCGTATTATTCTTCTTTTTATTGGTAATGTTTCCTTTGTCCTTAACAATGCAATTTGTGCAACTTTTCAACAGTAGTGCAGCTGGAGATTGGGTGAACTGCGGCGTGTGTGGAGAGTGGGCTCACTTCGGTTGTGACAGAAGGCAAGGTCTCGGTGCCTTCAAGGTACGATTATATTAGCATCATCTCTTGGTCACATAGTCATAGCCCAAAGCTTATGAAAATCGATAAACTCTTTGTTTCTTGAAACTTTCAGGATTACGCAAAAACAGACGGGTTAGAGTACATATGTCCCCATTGTAGTGTAACAAATTTCAAGAAGAAAGCACAGAAACCCTCGAATGGCTATCCGCCAAGCTTAACAGTATCCCGACCATTGTGATTTTGTTTTCCTTGTTGTTCACCGAAGATTGTGAACCGTCAGGATTGCATGTTTTTGTTATGTTCCATCCCTTCCCACCGGCAGGTAAGGCAGAGAAACTTGGGGAGGAAGAGTTATAGGTACGAAAATGAGAATGAGATTCACATTTTTCATGCTTGGATACGACTTTTTGGTCAGAAGAATGGCTTTGAAACAAGAATATCGTCCCAACGCTTCCATAATAGAAGAGAAGATGAGCATATTAGAGCAAGCTTTGGTGAGGCCATAATATTATACCACATAGATGCAAGAACTTGGTTTTTGTTTGGAATTTTTTTTAGGTTTTTGAAGAGCATTGAGATGTTGAGCAGAGAAGATGATTATAATTAGGTATTGAGTTAGGTATTTTTATGCCCTTTGTTTGAGAGTGGTTTGATGTATTATATTTTAGAGACCATTTATAACTATTGTAGTATCTAATTGAATGAACATTTAATCCACAATGATTGTGCATTTGTATTCTTGGCTCTCATTTGAAATTTTGGATTTGAGTCAAAATGTTTACATAATTGTATGCACATAATTGTGATTTAGCCCAAATTCGATCGAATTCAAAACTAGAGATGTAAATCAAATTTGGGTTTCGGATAGGAAAGCTTTAACATGAACCTAATCCGAGAGGGTGTGGATTTTGGGGGCTTGAACTGAACTCTTCGATTTTGTCTGGATTTTAAATTTAAATTGTCAATTCTACGTAAAATGCGTTAGAAATTTAAAAAAAAATCAATAATTGAGACTTAATTATGTCCTTAAGGTGACGTCACCTCATAATGATACGTTATTTTGTACTTTGACGGAGTTTCATAAACTAATAAATAAAACTAAATTATTCGTATTAAAAAGACATCGATTACTTTTATTTAAACACATGTAATTTCAAATAATTACTACATACTAGTGGTAGCTAAATTTGCATGGCTATCTACATTACTATTATTTTTAATTTCTTCAACAACATGAAGCAAGTGAATCAAAGCCATTTTATGTTGATCAAGCTCCTCCAAGCTCAAAACCTCCAACGGTTGATTCCACCAAAACCCACTTTCTTCAACCTCTTCACCACCACCACCACCATTTACACGTAGATTCAGATTCAAATCAACATCTTTGTTCTTGTTCTTGGTCTTGTCTTCGTCGTGGACTCCTAGGTTTTGTCCTCGTACAAATTGTTGTGATGCTGACGTCAGCACAGGAACATCTTCTCCTCCTCCGGCGAGGTAGCGGTTGACGACAAGCTCCGGCGAAGGGATGCCGAAGGAGAAGGCTCTTCCTTTGGCGGAGAGGGCCAAGACGGCCACCTCTGCCGCTTTCTTGAAAAGTCCGTTTTTTCGTTTCGAAAACGTGACGAATAGCTTGCTTTTTTCCTCTATTTTCTTCATCTCTATCTTTCTCCGACCACCCGTTTTCTTTTCCATCATCTCTTTAATATATGTATGTATATGTGTATAAATATATGGGGTTTATGTATATATAAGTAGTTTTTTTTTTTCTTGATTCAATTCCTACAATCTTGGAGTTAGAGAAAAGATTTATTTTTCTTTGATTGACAATCAGATTGAAATCAGAAGTAATTGAAAAGGAAAAATATCAAAATGAGATATTGTTTCTTTTTCTTTTTCTTTTTTTCTTCATATTTTTCCATGTTTATACATAAAATTTTGGGTTAAATTATTGTTACTGAAAAACTAAATGGAACATTCAAATGGTTCAAGTGTCACGTTTAAATAATTATGGTAATTTCTTTCGAAAAAAAATAATTATGGTAATTGAGTTCAAAAAAATATATGGTAATTATTTTTTTCCTATTAAGCATAACTATGGTAATAAACTAGTATGGATTTAAAAAAAAAATAAAATTAGAGGATCTTTCCTAGCCGTATTAACTGTTCACGCTTGTTTTTTAGTATCAATACAAACATAATTTGATTATAAAATTAATGAATTCGAATTTTGTTTATTTCGTGCTACGTATGTTGTCATGTTAAGTGTTGAAACACAAATTCAAACCATAGTAAATAATTTAATTGACAATCTTAAATATGTGTTCTTGAGCCCTAAGAGAAATAGTAGTAAAGAAAAATATTGGGCTTTTGTTTAAAATTTTCTAACCTTGGAAGTCCAATTTCTTTCTGAAGTTATTTTACAAAATATTTTGGATCAAGGCCCAAACAATTAAGCATTAGAAATTGTTCTATCTCTGTATATAGATGATGATGATGATGTCTTTTATGAATAAAATACAAGCATATAAGTGATATTATTTAATCAAGTATATACAAATGTGTGTATAAAGGTGATCTAAATTATGAAGTCAAGACACTTCCTTTGATGGATAGCTACATTTTCTTTGAAATTAATGTCAACTCTATCTTGACTCTTTTAGACTAGGGTTTGGAAAGGAACAAAAGGAACTATTTACTCAAAAGCAACTATTTACTACGTAATTAATAAAGATTTAGATGACAATAATTGAGATGTTGAGGTGATGATGCAAGACCATTCTCATCAAGGGCCCAACCAAACCCTATTTTTCTTTAAATATTGATAACATAATCACTCCCTATAGTATAAAGAGATTAGCCCACACCAATCAGCCATACACAACAAAATAAAAGCAAATGCATGCCACTATCATGATCAATAAGATGAAAATGAAATGACACTCAACAGTAGAGTCGAAGAATGAAACAACATTTTGAATTGTTCAATTCTATCATAAAAGTATCGGACATTTGCACTTTTCGACACAACTCGTTGAACTATTTGTTATTTTCATTGAAACGGATCGAACAATTTAACTAGTCAAACTAATGTTACTTATTTGTTTATATTTTACCACGTTAAGACTGACAAAAAATGGTTTGACAAACATGTGGTGTTGTTTGGTTCGACCCTTAGTGAGCTTGGCTCAATTTTAACCAAATAATATAGGACTCCAACCAACAAGAAGTGACCCGACTATCGTATTGGTGTTTGTCTTATTCAATCGTATAACTCATTTCTCAGTTGTAGTGGATAATTGATCGAACAAATTGATTATTGATTAATCATATTTTAACAAATTTGGTGTTTGAAATATTTTTACATTGATTTTAAAAACTCAAGAGCCACATGTCTCTTTGCCACTTTCATAGTGAAACTCCCAATAATTGCATGTGAACTCCATATCCATCCTTTGGGACCTCACTCCTCACTACTCACCTCTCTTCCTAATCCCTATAATTTCCCAATGTCCCATTTTTATGCAGTCATGTCATGGGCCCTCCATTACTTGTCCCACTCCAAAAATACCCTTTTTACCCTTCTTTGTCCTTGCTCTTTCTTTTGTTTTTCTTCATGTTTTTTGCCCATCCCTTTTCAACCCTAAGTTTTAAATCTTTGACTCTTCTTTACCCACCATTTTGTTTTTAACCTTTTTACAACTACAAGGGAACAAACACCTTCCAAATCTCCTTTTGAACTGTGCCTTTCCTTAGTGGCAAAGCTGGTTTGAAGCTAAAGAACCCATTGATTAATTTCAAAATTCAAACAAATGTAGCTTTCTGTCTTTGTCCATAGTCCCCACCATTGTCATGGAGTAATTGGTTGAGATTTGCAAGGTGCAAAAGTAATCATCAAGATGAGCTCCATTACATGAAATACTAGTACTACCTTGCAACAAAAATAAGTTACAGCTAGCAATTCAGATTTTAGATCGAGCTTTTGAGATTTAGATTGATAATTGGATTGTGCGTGTAAAATTCAATCAGATTTTGTCTATATCATCTAATATGAAATTCGCTTATCAAATTTAGACTGTTGAAATGGTGATATATCTCATATCGGATAATATAAAGTTAAGTGGTTATATATAATGGTGCAAGTAAAACCCTACTAATAAGGTTGATTTTTTAGTAGTGGAAGCTCAAACTAATGTGTGTAGCTCGCTACTGAAATGTATTAAAGCAGGTTTCGATCCAGGCCTAGACCCGTTTATGTTGCATCCCCCTTGTGGTCTCCGTCCGCTTACAGATATTGTGCATGTGACGAGCTCAACGATAGAACGTGCAACTGTGCAAGTGAAACCCTACTAATAAAATTGATCTTTTAGTGTTAAGGAAAGAAGAGAAAACTCAGCTACCATGTCCTCCTAGTATCATGGAGATCACGAAGATCATTTCCATTTATATAATAGAGTTGACATTGTGTATATATGTAATTATTTGTTTCCATTTCCTAATGTACTGATAGTGTAATTACACTAATATATATATCAGCACATCTCTCTGCCATTCAAGCAGTAGAGACATTACTCTCAATTATCATTACACTATCATATGGTATCAGAGCCATCTCGTTCCTAGGCCTGCCTTGTTCATTCTTTTTTTTCCCTCTCTCCAAACATGTCCACTGCTTCCTCTCCCATAGCTACCACCGACAGCGCAAACACCACACTCGTGCAAGCTGCCATCACAGGATCATCCAACTCTAACAACATATGCTTGCCGTCACTGACAATCAAACTAGACGGCTTCAACTATCCAACATGGGTCTCTTACATTCATGATGCCCTTGAGGCCTTCGATCTTGAGAAATATGTTGATCAAGATGATTTGGAGCCCGCTCGACATGTCAACACAACCGATGATGATGCCGCAACTCAAGTGGTCAATCCAGAATATGTGATTTGGAAGAGACAAGACAAATTAATCTTGCTTTGGCTTCGCGGTACTCTCTCAGAGGCAGCTACCAATTACATTATCAATGCTTCGTCATCCCGTCAAGCATGGGTCAAATTAGAGAAGGTATTTAAACCTCAATCAGATTCCAAAGTTATGTCCCTCAGGTACCAACTCTCTACTCTTCAACAAGGCACTATGTCATGTCTTGAGTATGTAAACAAAAAACAAGGACTCTCTATTCAATCGTCCTCCACTAACAATCCTGTTTCTGAAAATGAATTAATCATGCACATGTGAATGGTTTAGATGCTAAGTATGCTGCAGTTGGTACATCCATCAAAGTCTAACTTGTCACAGGATCTATCAACGTTGACACTCTCTTAAGTCTTCTCATGGATGAGGAGTCCATACAACAATTTTCTCAATCTCATTATCATGTTCATGCTGCCAATGCCGTCGTCAGACAACGTGGTCGAAGCTCCAACAATTTCTCAGCTAGAGGTCGTGGCAGAATGGCTTATAGTCGAGGCTCTCAAAGGTATCACAATTTTCAACCACGGAACCACCGCCCTCCTAGTGTCGCATCCCAACATCGAGACAAATCTGCTACTCAATGTCAAATCTGCGACAAAAGAGGTCATACCGCTGCTTCATGTTGGGAACGTTACAATCATGCCTACTCCACCGAAAATCCGGGTCGTGTATCAACTTATTTTGCCTCACCTCCATCAAATAATAATGACCCAAGCTGGTATGTGGACTCCGGTGCCTCGGCCCATATTACTGCTGACATGAACAATCTTTCTCTACAATCGACACAATATCAAGGTGATGATCGTGTTGAGGTTGGAAATGGTGAGCTTCTCCCAATCTCTCACATAGGCACTGGTTCATTACAGCATGCGAATCACTCTTTTGTGTTGAAAAATGTTTTATATGTTCCCATGATTACTAAAAATTTGCTCAGTTTATCTCGGTTTATACGTGATAATGGAGTTCGTATGGAATTCACGCCTTATGAGTGTTTGGTTAAGGATGTGCAGGGCAAGGTGTTGCTCAAGGGGATGCTTGAACGTGGCTTGTACAAGTTGGATGGAAACACTACGACAACACCCTCCACAACCACTTCACCTTCCACCCACACTGCTTATGTTGGCGAACGTACTTCCCTACTTGGTTGGCATAATCGCCTAGGTCACCCCAATGAAAAGGTCACTCGAAAGTTAGTCTCTACTTTTCACTTACCTGTCACCTCCGAGAAAGATTTTTCCATTTGTAGTGCATGTCAATTAGGAAAATCACACCGTTTTCATTTATCTAGTCGTCATGTTTCTGCGTCTGCACCATTTGATCTTATTTATAGTGATGTTTGGGGTCCGGCACCTATTTCCTCTTTGAATAACAATTGCTATTTTGTTCAATTTCTTGATGATCACTCCAAATTTATTTGGGTTTATTTTATATCTGCCAAAAGTCAAGTGTTTTCTGTGTTTAATCAATTCAATTCTATGATTGAGAGGCAATTTAACTCAAAAATTAAACGAGTTCAAACTGATTGGGGTGGTGAATATCGCACTCTCACACCATTTTTTCAACAACTTGGGATTATTCACCAACACCCATGTCCGCATACACATGAACAGAATGGGGCACCCGAGCGACGTCACCGTGAGATAATCGAAAAGGCATTGTCACTGTTAGCTCATGCCTCTTTGCCTATCTTATTTTGGGAACACGCAGTCGCAACATCGGTTTATCTCATTAACCGCACTCTCACTTCTGCTCTCAATCATAAGTCCCCATACCATGCTCTTTACTCTAAAACTCCGGACTACTCAATTCTCAAGACCTTTGGTTGCCTGTGTTTTCCCTTCCTTCGTCCCTATAACTTGCACAAGCTTGATTTTCGTTCAAAACCATGTGTATTTCTCGGTTATAGCAGTAAACACAAGGGTTACTTATGCTTGCATGTTGAGTCTCACAAAATTTATATTGTTCGACATGTTGTCTTTGATGAAACCAAGTTTCCGTACCCGAGTTTGTCTTCCACGTCCGTCACTTCCTCGTCATCATCTATGCCATCTCCTCTCTCTTTACTTCTTGATGCAAGTCGTAGTGCTCAACCACATGTTGCCTCTCCACCATCAAACACTATCACAGAGTCATCCAATCTACAAGTCCCCAACAGTCCTATGCCTACAATGTCTCTCACCACCTCCTCTGTACCCTCTTCTACATCTCACCATACCTCTCTGCCATCACATGTACAAGTCACTAACAATCCCATCATGGCATACACCCCGCCTGCGCATCTTCCACATCTTCGTCCGGCTTCGAATTCTCAACATCAAATGGTAACACGGGCTCGCACTAATTCTTTGAAACCCAAGGTTTTCACAGCCATTCGCTACCCCGTTCATATTGCAGAACCAACTGGCTATCTTCGTGCAATGCAAGACCCAAATTGGTATGCTTCCATGCTTGATGAAATATCCGCTCTTCATCATAATCAAACATGGACCTTAGTTCCTCGTCCACCGACCGCTAATATTGTTGGTTGCAAATGGGTGTTTCGGGTAAAACATAATCCTGATGGTTCAGTTTCTCGGTATAAGGCCCGTCTCGTTGCTAAAGGCTTCAGTCAGCGTCCGGGGGTTGATTTCTTTGAGACTTTCTCTCCTGTAATCAAGCCTACTACTGTTCGTCTAGTTCTCTCAATTGCAATTTCTCGAGGATGGACTATAAGACAATTTGATGTCAATAATGCGTTTCTCAATGGCGAACTTCAGGAACATGTATATATGGTTCAGCCTCCCGGATTCAAGGACCCGAAGTTCCCGCATCATGTTTGTCTTCTTCGAAAGGCATTATATGGTCTCAAGCAATCCCCACGTGCTTGGTTTTACAAGCTTCGAACTTTTCTTCTACAACACGACTTTCATGGGTGTGCTTCAGATTCTTCTTTGTTCGTCCGTCGATCGGGTCGCTCTCTCACTTACATGTTAGTATACGTTGATGACATTATACTTACTGGTAGTGATTCCACCTTCCTCGAATCATTTATAGCACTCCTTAACAACACATTTGCTCTCAAGGATCTTGGCACCATCAACTATTTTCTTGGCATTCAAGTAACTCACACACCCAATGGACTTCTCTTGCATCAATCCAAATATGTGCTTGACATACTTCAGCGTGCTGACATGCTTGAGTGCAAACCGATGCCTACACCCGCAGCTCCTCACTCCCAACTCATTAGTGATGGTGCACTGTTACCTGATCCTCATCATTTTCGCAGCATAGTGGGTGCACTCCAATATGTTACAATCACGAGACCAGACATTGCTTACTCCGTCAATAGAGTATGTCAATTTATGCACTCCCCCACGGTTGAACATTGGAAAGCCGTCAAACGTATTCTTCGATTTCTCAAAGGCACTCACATGCATGGTTTGGTACTTCGTCGTTCCTCTGATCACCAACTCATTGCCTACTCTGACTCGGATTGGGCTGGGGACCCTCAAACATGTCGCTCTACACAAGGTTATTGTGTTTATTTTGGAGGCAATCTCATTAGTTGGTCTTCCTCTAAACAACCCTCTGTGGCCCGCTCTAGTACCGAAGCCGAATATCGGTCTCTTGCTGCCGCCACTGCTGAGATCATTTGGTTACAACAGTTACTTCGCGAACTCCACATCTTGTTGCCTCAGCCACCGGTGCTATATTGTGATAATATCTCGGCCACATATATGACAGCCAACCCGGTCTTTCACAAACGGTCCAAACACATTCGGATCGATTTTCACTTTGTTCGTGAAAAGGTCGAGCGAGGCAATCTTCTTGTTCATCACATACCTGGTCGATATCAAGTGGCTGACGTTCTTACTAAGGCCCTTCCTGAACGTGCCTTCTTGCCGTTTCAATTCAAACTGTGCGTTCACCCCACGCTCAGTTTGCGGGGCCGTGTTAAGGAAAGAAGAGAAAACTCAGCTACCATGTCCTCCTAGTATCATGGAGATCACGAAGATCATTTCCATTTATATAATAGAGTTGACATTGTGTATATATGTAATTATTTGTTTCCATTTCCTAATGTACTGATAGTGTAATTACACTAATATATATATCAGCACATCTCTCTGCCATTCAAGCAGTAGAGACATTACTCTCAATTATCATTACACTATCATATTTAGCAATGAAAGCTTAAACTATTGTTTGTAACCTGCTATTGAAATTTAACATTGACTTCATCAACTCAATATTATATAAATTTATTTACTCCATATGTTTAATGATTAAGTTTTGTACTTTATATGCTGTTTTTCTCATCTTGCTATTGCATATTAATGACAATGGCAATGCAATTAACACCAATTTATTTTAAATAAGCAATTAAGTTTCAGAAGAACAATGACGATGATGATCCACAACTGTCCTAGTTGGGCATGCACATTATGAAGAAGCAACATTGGCCATTAGGGTCCCATCTTTGGACTCAGTTCTTGTGCCAAAAAGGCAACCCCTGAAACTAAACTAATTAACAAACTCTAATTAAAGGAGTAGGACATGGCCTTAATTAATTCAATTGACCACTTTCAAATTAATAATATTGTCATATTATTTGGGGTTAATTACTTCCAGACCCCCTGGACTTGTTTC
>JAYMTE010000095.1:0-25136 GCA_036897545.1 Pelargonium fulgidum
GGACTTAGTCTACCTCCTACGGAAGGCTACTAGGAATACAAGGACTAAACTCTAGCTTTATAGGATGGAAAATGCAATAATAGTCCTTTTGCCAATATGTTTTGACTTTTACTACTTGTATTCTAAACAGGTATAAAAACAAGAGCAAGAGGTGGTTTACATAAGAAAGATCTCCCGAATACTTAAAGCTGCAAAAACCAAAGAAAGGACTAAAGCTTTTGAATCTAAGTGTAGCTCAATTGGCAGCTTTCTTATCGGGCCCTTGTCGTCCCCCTATAATCCTAGCAAAACCCCTCATATGTATATGAAATTCTTTGGGTTCTTTAAAACGATAGGCTTACCAATAAAATAAGACTTCGCTCCGTGGGATTCCCCTTATTAGAAGACAGGCTGCATATTAATACCAAAATATATTAACTAAGTTTTTTATAAAACCGAGGGCATATATCCCGAGTTATATATTTTTCATTGCCGGGTTTCCGCTATCTCGAGATTCAGATTCCAAAAAGCTATGTTCAAATTCTACTCATAGTACAAGTTTACTCTATTTTAATTTTAGAAGACTAAATAAAAGTTTTCATTCTCGTATTCCCTTGTATGTAAATGTTAAAGGCTTGGTAGTTTACCTAATAACTCAAAAGTATATAAGTTTCCGGAAATAACTTGTGGTAATTTCTTAGCTTCAACGGACTCTTGAAATTAAAGTCCTGTCGAAGGTATGGATACACAACTCGAATTTTTAACGAGTCCTCAACTTAGAACACGACTCTGCAAGCAAAGTCTCTTTGTGGTTAGTAGAGAAAAAACCGGCAGCAAGCAAGGGTAGAATACAAGCAATATTCCCGCAAATATCTACTGGGATTTATAACTAGGCAGTAAGCCCCTTTTTTTAACTAGTACCTACCCCTAAAATTCTATCTGGACCCCATATAAACTTCTTGTACATGAACTTATGCAACCCGCCTAGAGTTAACTACGAATACGATTAGAACCTGTACCTCAATTCCGCTGTGATTAAAAAAACTTGATTCAAGGTTCTCTTTTTACAGCAAGTTATTTGCTTGAGTTTGAATGAGCTACGGAGCTAGGTACTACATTTGGACTAGAGATTATCCGTTTGGAATCCGTTATTTGTTATGTAGAGGAATAAATTACGAAGATAGGCATTACTTCTTTTAGGTATCAGTATTAAGCGAAAACTTCACAATCAAAACTTATTTCTTTGGCGGTCAGAAAATGAAAAAGGTATCTATTAGTATACCTCTTCTTTCTTTGAGATTATAACATATCTTGATACACTTCTTACAGGACTCTTTGGCCTTTCTTTAGTCAAGCGCCTTTATTTTTTCTATTTATTGTGTTGAGACTATTTGCAAGTAAACCCCTTTTTTGGTTGGTATAGTCTATGAACGAAATTCCTTACGAAGGCTTATGACTTCAAAATAATACGTAATCTAGATTATAAGGATACTTTGAAATTGTAAAGAAAACTAACTAAAGAATTGTCTTAAATTTAGAAAGATAGAGTGAAAAATAAAAAGCTAGAACTTTCGTAACTGGGAGGTGCTAAACTAAAAGATTTGTGATAGGTAATACTGGTAATGTAAGAATTTGTAAATTGTATGGTTTTTAATTCAATTCTATAATTCCTAGATTCCCTTGCATTTCCACTTGACTTCTTTATTTTCAAAGTGGGACATTTTGTCAATTTTGCATGTATAAAGTGTGCTTTTTCTCTTCTAATTATCCTAGAGGAGATTGCCTATAAGTCTCTAGATGGAAATCGATTTCTTATTATATACATTGGAATGAAAAGGAGCTCCCTACTAGATTCCTTAGAAACTTTTATTGCTTTAAACTAACAAAAAGGAAAAAACTTCCAAAAATGGCTTACGTTATTATCTAGAATATCTTTTATCAGTCAGTAGTGTACTAAATTTTGCAATCGAAGTTCGCATCATGTCTAGTTTAATAGTTATCCGAAAAAGAATTGGCTTAGTCAATGAAACACTTACTAGAGTTCGGGCATTCCTGTGTTCAAACAATTCCCAATCATCTAGAGAGCTTATTCTACTTAGGGGTCCTATGAGGAGCTTTGCCCACATCAGTATGCTGCAAAAATTTCCTTACTCCATCTCATAGAGTTTTACAAAACCGTACGTGAAGCATTTTATTTCATACGGCTCCTACTGAGATCTCAGTTTCAATTTTTTGTCTTGTACATGAGCTTTTAAGTGCAGCTCTAGCTTTAATGTGACTCGAACCCACCAGTATCGCTTCGATTCTAATAAGATTTACCGAATGCAATTTTGATTGAATTAATAATAGTAAGTTACTAAGCCGTCTACGAAATTGACTTTTCTATTCTTAGTATCAAGAGTTAATTAAGAGTAATTCTTTATTTCTATAAGTAATTAGAATCTCAGAATTCTCCAGGCTCTCGCATCAACTTTAATAGCATTAGAACTTGAAATATCCAACCAAGAAAGAGACCTATAATGTAACCTATTCCTCTGGCTCTACACTTGCTTTCCTTAGACCTTTCTCTTGAAATGGAATTACACCTATTTATTCTTCAAACTCTAAACACTTTAAAGCCCTCTTCAAAGCTTTCATAAAAAAAAAGCTCTAGGCTTAACGAGGTGGATTACCTATGATCAAATGTAAATTGTAACAAATATTGTTAAAAATTGCATAGGTATGATAATGTTCTCTATAGGAATTCATTCTGTGAAAACTTGAAATTACAGATTAGAAAGGATTCTCGTATAGAGTTTCAAGATACGAACTCTACTTCCTAATTGTTTAGGAGTAAACTTTCTGCATATAATACACAGCTCAAAAGGCAGCAAGAGCAACTCATTAATGTTAAAGATAAGGATTTACTTAGATGTCTAAGGACAATATAAAGTTTATCTTATAAGCAAGATACACTGCTACTGGACTAGCTTTCCTAAAAGGGTTTGCCAATGAGGACACGTCGGTTCGTCACCCCTTTTGATTAGGAACTTTTCCTGATATAGTTCCCGCAGCAGCAACTCAAGCAGTTCAGATAAAAGAAAAGTTTATAACGAGGCTGCAATTCACTTATATGGTGAGACTAGAATCTTATTCTCAACATTTTTCTTGCGGCTACTCATTTTTTTTTGTTAAGGATTATTTAAGGATGGACTAAATCTCTTCGAAAGTTTGTAATTCTCTGAGACTTTCCAGAACGTTATAGTGTAAATATAAAAACTACCAGTTTCATATGCATTGTTAAGCCTTTAATTAGCTTGAGTCTTGTATATAGAGAGATCCCTGCCAAAGATTCAGTTCTTATCTTTATTAATATAAACCATACTCAGTGTGACTAAAAGCTTTAGAGTTGTTACAGTAGTACAAGGTTAAAATGCACCAAAGCCGGTAGTCAGAAATTAGTGCTAAGTAACCAAGGATAAAACTAGAGTTAGTAATAGGTCTTCTAAAAACCGGCTATAGGAGTGTGTTTCTATATTTTAGGGTGTTACTTAGGACTCTAATATCTTTATAAAGGCGCTTCTAGATTATCGGGAATAAGAGTCACTCTTAGTTAGGAATATGAGATACCTAACCTTAAATGCATAGAAGAGGCCAATCCTTTTAAGTCAAAATGATGTAGCAATTTAATTTCATAAAGCAGCTAAGTGAAAGCGGGTACCTACGAGTTTATATAGATTTTCGTTGCTTAACGCAAGATTACTCTAAATATTAGGAAAAAGTCAAAGGTATATCCTTATTTAAAAGAAGAATTCCAAGGCTTTCTCGGTACTACCATTTGCGAGCAGATTCTAAGGGAATATTTAAGTTTCATAGGTCCTTTCAATTGACAGAAAAAGAAGCAAGTTAAACCCCTAAATAGGGAAAGTCTAAAATATTGTATACCGGTATTTTGCATATTATATCGCGGGTATTGCTGCTTTAGCAATTCTCATAAAGAAACTTGTTACGTGTTAACTGAATCTAATAGATTACTTTAGCTTTCAAAGCAGGAGGTTTATAAGGTTACCAAGAATTGTTATAATACAATTACTTTCATAAATGTACTAATTATAGGAATTCCTAATAAAAACAAAATTCTCTTAATAACCCTTTTAAGTGTTTCCTTTCTATGAGTAAGAGGAGTTACCATAGGGGTTTGTAAAGAGGGCTCTTAATAAGACTTAAGAGAGACTGCATGTATTGTAAATAATTGCTCCCTAAAAATGTTTACTATAGCTTTGAATAGCTTTTTCTTTTAAAATATTAAGAAAATTCGTTTAAAAAGGTACTTTTAAAAAGGAAAAAGAGGGATTCTAGGGGTAATTTAGAACCTTTAACCGAGCGTTTCTTAAACTTGCTTAGTCATTACATTAGTAGAAATGTGTATAGTAGGAAGAGTTCTAATTTAATAGCTTGTAATGCATATTAAAAATATCCTGTGGGTGCTTCTAAAACTTGTAGCTCCCCTTTTGTTCTACCCTGGTTTTTAAAGTCTGTAATTTGCCTCCGTTTAAGCAACCCCTTCAAGTTAGGATATATAGGAAATATTGACGCAAAAGAGGCGGGGAAAACACCTTACAAGGCACCCAGCAGAAGGCATTCTAGATATAAACTTTGGCACTGTTCTATTTAAGATGTAAACCCTTTTTATGAGTTTCTACTGGAAATTGATTAAAAGTCAGTAGTTGCTATTTAAGAAGTTGCAAGGAGACAGTTTCCCTTTTGTTAGTTTCTAAATAAAGTTCTAATAGATTTCCGTTCGTTCTTTTCTTCGGGATTCTGTGCCACTAGAATTTTTTTTAAGAGAAATGTGTACAAGTTGAGGAGTTTCAAGTATAAAAAGATTGAGTTATTAGGGGGTTTTCCAAGTAAGCTAATTGGTCGAGGGAAAAAGAGGATTATGGTCTAATATTTGTAAAAGGTTTTCAGGCATTTCATAAAGTAAGTGGATTCTGACAGGTCTGCTAGAGGGTTTTTGGCAAGTCAAGTCGGGTTTCTTTTTAGATAGATTTTTATTAGTAAGACAAGGGTTGATAGGGCATTTCTTACACATTCTGGATGGATTGTGTTACAAGAGAAAAGGGACTTTGAAAGGCAAAGAGATTAAGGAGTCCCTTATTTCTTATTTAAATGAACCCGAGTTGAACTTATGGCATACCTAAAAATTCTTGCGTGTAATAGAGGACACAGCTTATTTTGTGCTTTGTCTAAGACGTAAAGTGCTTTTTTGCTTACCTGGAAAGAGAGAGGGCAGGACTAGGGTCATACGAGCAAAGAGACGCATTACTCCATTTAAGAGGCGTAAAACGAAATAAAGGAAAGTAAGACGCTAATAAGGGGGCTTGAGTTGGAAAGAGGTAGGTTTCCTACGAAGAGTCGGAATAGGAAGGAATGCCCTGTGTCAAATCCTGTGTTAACGTAAAAAGACTCAAATAAGAAGTTCCCTCATATAGGCTTACTCGTAGCTAGCACCGAAGATAGAAGCTTAAGAGTAGCCGGGGTTGTTACTATACCCGACTGTAGGTATCCGGAAGAAGAGGGGTGGCGCATGACAGTTTACTGAATAGATCTACTTACGTTATCAACATCTTAGGACTTACCATCTTTTTCTTAACCTTTCAGAATCCTAAATTTCTTAATAATACCCCGTTTTCTTACTGGACATAACCCTTCTTATAACCCGGACTTGTCAGCGCCTACCTAATCTACTCTTCTTAATTGTTCCTATAAGTTCTAAGTAAAGAAAGATAGGAAGTATCTAAAGAGTCCTTATAGTCAATTTTATATTCTCTAGTAATAATGAGTATAATGTATTTATGTAGATAGAGAAGAATATCCTAAAAGGGTCCTTTGTTAATTTATAGTCCTATTGCCCCCTGTAGTTATTAACGCGGGAGGACAGAAACCTTAAAGAATATAGGATATTTTGGCATGCCTGACTGTAGCGATAGCATAGGAAGGTTTACATAGTGTACAGATTTACACTAATACCAAGAGCAAATTTGCTGGAAAACCTTTTATTCCTCAGAGCTGAGAAACTCTCCTTAAATATACTTCCACTCCTACTCTTTCTTTTGAAAGCAAGACTTTATACTTCACTCCTTTGTGAGCCCTCGTTTTCTTAGTCTTTGTACTACTCTTGTTATGCTTATTAGCGGAGATTCCTTTATGAGTCTTCTTGTTTATTGATTGTACTAACTTGTTGTGCTAACTAGAATCACTTGTTCTAAACTTACCAATCAGGCTCATAGTCTCTTAAATACCCTGTACTCTTGATGGTATATGGTCTCGCTCTTTGTTAGTGTTGTAGTTGTAAACTTTCTTTTTAGAACCCAAACCGAATTAGAAATCCTTTGTCTTGAGCTTCTAGCAGGAGCTGGATAACATAACCCTTTAGGAATAAAGTGAAAAAAGTACTCAATAGCTTGGAACTGGCTGGTAACTTTCCGAAACGGATTCTATTTCTTAGATTCCTTGTAAGCTGGTCTATGCGCAAAGGAGAGCATGCTTGAGTCAACATTTTCTGGTCTAATTCCAGGTTTGGATTCTTGGGAGAGTACTCTAATACCCGATGCGGATAAGACAGACGGTGTAGCTAAAGGCGGAGATTCCCCCTAATTCCTTTGAAAGTGGATTCCTCTTTCCTTGTTTAGGATTTTTAGTCTCTTTGTTGTAGCAAAGCATCCACTTATATCTAAGAGGATTGCTTAAAGGAATTGATAATATAAAAGTTGCTGTTTTCTGAAGTATGTTAAGTAAAGGAGTTCAACAGTTAATTGTAACTATGAAATTTGTTGTTGTCATTAATTGAGGTAAAGCAGTCCTTTGCTAGTAAGATTCTATTGTTGAGATTCCTAACTAGAAATCCAATGGAAAGGAAAGTTGCAGCTAAAGGTACAAAGTCCTTACTTTTATTCCACAGAAGTACTTGGGAATTGAGTTTATGAGAGACTCATTATCTTATAAGTTCCTGAATAAGAAGTGAAACTATTTAGGTCTTTTAAGAAAGAAAGGAGTTCCAGATAGTGTATTATTAGCATTGACAGTTGTTAATGTACTTTGTATTATATCTTCGGTGTAAGCAGGCTCAGTTCCTTTAATTGAGTTGTTTCCTGTTTGATAGAGCAGTCCTAAGTCTTAATAGAATGTCTTATTCCCCTTGTAGCTCATGTATTAGTTCTTCAGTGTAGGTAAAGGAGGGAGTCTTCCATAGATATTTTAGAGGATTGATTTCTTGGTATTGGGAATTTGTTCCTTTTGTAGCTCTAGCTGTCTTGTCTCAGTATTGCAACCTTAGGATGAAGAAGAAGCAGCTAAAAAAAGAACGGAATTCGGAAAGTCAAGGTACTCGTTAACTCTTAGTTATTCAATTCCAAGATCGGGGGTACCTTATTAATAGCAAGCCTCATTACTCTTTTCAGAATTTATAGGGAATCTCTAGCTCAATCAAAAAAACCCAGGAAACTAAATAGGGGATTAGAGTAAAGTATGTAATAAAGAGTACTCTTTTTAGGATATCTCACGAAAATCTACTTAGGTTTCTTCTTGTTGTATTAGTTATGAGAGCTATAAAACTTGCTTAACTAAACTAGGCAATTTATGCCTGTTATAAAAGCGTGTGAGTTGTACTATAGCGTGACAAAGTCAAAGTATTACAACAAAGTCAAGGGGTCTTCCTTTTGTTAGAGTGCTTTGAAAGTACAAAGAAAGTACAAAGGTTTTAGTTTAGCCCTTCCTCATTAGATAAAAAAGATAAAAGCAGCGGATTAATCCCTGCCTAGTCACGAGTATCCGCAAGAGAATCTTTGTAGTTTTTATAGGCAATCGGTTAAATTTTCTTATATATTCCCGCCAGTTGACAATTCTGGATTCTTACAAGTGTAGTGTAAGCTGGGTTCCATTATAATGCCCGCTAAGGATTTGTGCAATCACAGGGCAATCCTAGGTATATTTCATTTTCATATAGTATTTGTCTAAGAAGAAGCGAGTGTCACTACTACCGAGTCAAAGCAGTCTATTAAAAAAGACTTTAGTTTACAAGCTCGAGTACCAAGAAATCGAAATACGTTTACATATAAATATATTAGCGGGAGTATAGCTTACATAGGATTTATAACAAGGACCTTGACGAAGTACGAATTAGAGTGGGTTGACCGGGGTACTCTTTATAAGGCTAAAATAAATGGATATTTTAGGATAAGAAGTGCTTTTAATGGTACAATATAGACGTGATATACTAGTATTTTTCTAGATTTTCTAAATTCCTTAAACCCGGATTAAGACTGAGGTTTCAAAAAAAAGTATAAAAACTGTGTGCGCTATTAGGAGAGCCCCCATTAAGGGACCCCAACCTGTTCCACCTAGAATTGAGTATCCGAGTACTTCTAACGAATATTACATACTGGATTTTTACCTATATTTAGGTTGTATTTGATAAACTTAATGTACCTTTACCCCTTCTACCTACTTCTACTGAGAATTACTATAAATACACAATTCGAGACTGCCATCAGTACTAAACTTCAAATTTCGTATACTGCTGTTACTTTTCCTTTTTTACTTCTTTTTAACTGCCTACAGGACATAATCAGATTTTGGTGTCCCTTTCTTCCTAGATAAACTCCAGGGATTCCTGCAAAAACCTGATTAATATAGAGGGGCCGTATTTTCCTTCTTGAAGAGTATCCCTGAGCTTTACAATAATTATTCTCTTGCTTTATTTAATTCCTAAGTTCCTTATTCTGAATCTAGTAATATCTAAGATAGAAATTTCCAGGCTGAGTTAAAGCCAGTTCACAAAGCCCGAGAGGTCTTCGGACTTATTGGTATCTCTCCCAATAATATAGGAGTGCCTTTCAATAAAGTTTTTTTTAAAGCTTTTGTTTTGAGCAGCTAAGAATAAGAAGTGAGCTATACTTCCGCTTTCGTATTTTTTTTGTAATATCTCCTTGTATAATTAATGAGTAAAATAAATGAAACTTTTCTAATCTAAGTTGATAATAAACTTTCTTTATCAGGTTAGTATTCTTTTGAGCTGAGCTAGTTTGAGCTAGAAAAGTCAAGGGTTTAATGAATTCTAGGAGCTTTAGTCGGAATAGTAGGAGTTAATAAAGTAGAGATACTTATAAGAGATTTGGTTGCTTGTACCATGTAGGCTATTGGTATTTGTATTACTCTAAGGAGAATTCCGTAAGTTTTATGCTTTTATCGTTAATGAGGGTGAGTTCCTTAATCAGACATACATGAATCTCTATTACCGACCGTAGTCTTACGGAGGAAGGTTAACTCATCATTATAGTACTAGTATAGGCACCTATAAGAACCAACTAGTAGAAACTAAAAAAATACAAATTACTACTGTCTTAGCTTAGGAACCGGTAACTCCTCGAAACTTGACTTGAAAAAATATCTATCATTTAAAGACTCAAAACCTAGGAAAACCCTGAAATGCCACTTCATCACGGAGTACCTAAATTAGCAATATAAATAAAGTAAGAATTTCACTTCAGGGGTATTCTATTTCTTTGTTATTGGAAGTGCTTTCCAGTCTCTCTAGCAGTTGCTGCTTTAGTGCTTTAGCTTTAACAAATGGTAGTTCATTGGGATTATATTGGAAGGGTTGCTTTCAACTGCTAAGCTAAAATCATCTCCTGTAATAAATAGAAGTCTAAAGAAAGTGTTAGAGAAGAACATTGACATAGGTAATGCTATAGCAAACACGGGTGATGCAGTCATAAGCTAAGAGGTGTACATAGTCTATTAGTCTTTAGGGAGGGAAGAATACCTGAACAAGGCTCTTTCATTTCTAAAGGGATGCTGCTCTCTTGCTTTATGTCATGCTTTTAGGATCCTGGAATAGGTAAGTAAATAATCTCAAACTGGAAGTAAGTTCCTTAACAGTATGTAACAGCTTTCTATGTAAGCCATCTTAAGAATGGAATTATAGATCCCAGTTTTTCTTATCACTTTGGTAATAGGTAGCTCCTCAAGTGTCTGTTAAAGAAAGGATTGTTAGATTAAGAAATTCCTGAGGTAATAAATGGAATATACGAAATCCGAGGTGAGAAACCACTTTTTAGGTATCCAATTCAATTGAGTATAAACGGCATAAGTTTTTTTTGTTTAGTTCTGAATCCTTTATTTAGTTACAGGGGCCTACTTGGGATGAGGAATTCTAGTAATTCTAAACAGAGTTCAAGTCTCAAAAGCTTTATTTTAAAGAATTGGAAATCTAAGAAATCCTATGTTTTAATCCGTTTGGGGTATCTATTTTTTGAGAGTTCTGATGAAGGGGAATTGCTTTTAGGATTCTGTATCAAATAAGAATGTAAGGAAATTCCCAAGCCTTTTGGCAGTCAAACTTTTAAGAAACTTTGTTGGAGCACTCACAGTATAACCTATATTAGATATTAAGCAAATACTTTGACTTTTTTATTAGGACTTTACGTTGACGAGCGGGGTTTTGTTTTGCAACTATATTAGACTTTCTCTGGTTAACCAGGGTATGTATACTTCTGCCCGAGATAAAAATTATTAATTCGATCTGACTTGTAAATCTTTCTTAGAATATAGGAGTTTGCCTTAAAAAGAAGGTTTACTCTCACGTTATCTAGATTTGATATAAAAGGAAAGTTCTATTCTATTAGTTTAGTATAGTAACTCTTCCTTACATTAGGACAACCGGCTTTGTATTCCCTGTACTACTCTTCTTGATACCTGTATTGATAGCTAGGACAGTCTTAGTTGTCTTATTGTAACTTTATAGTTATAGTAGTTAGGAGTTATAAGCCCTCTTGTTCCTTGTAGTTATCAGTATAGGGGAGAAGAGAAACTTAATAGTGAAGATAACATGTTCCCTAATCTTTCTCTTTCTTTATAGAGCTTCTTATAGCTTATAGAATAATTATAGTATTATAGTTATAGAGTATTGGAGTATTAGAGTAGAGATAGTCTTTATTAGTCAATTTCTAGTAAAAGTTTCTGGAGAAAAGCTTAATATTTCTCGTTTATGCCATGCCAAATTCTTTGTATTGGCTTGCTCTTAAGGGAATTTCAGAAGGGCCTTCGCTCCTTGTGTAGTAGATAAATACAAAAGTGATATACCTAATATGAGGTCAAGTTTGATTGATATAAATGAAATCTGCTTTATGGTACATCGTAATCTTTTGTAAAATTTTCTTTGTATTTAAGACTTCACGACTTATGGAGTATTCTACAATTCTCGAGCCTTCATTCATTATATAAAAAGCAACCCAGTAGGGATGAGGGCACAGTAACACAAAAATTTTTTTTACAAATTTTAAGCTCTAGCATTTGACTTTTATTTGGAGGATGTAGTTTACTACAACTAGATTTAGCCAGGCAATCCTTACAAATTACAAGCAGAGGAGTACTTCTATTACATATTCAAGAAAAACTGCACCTTCTATAACGCAGACTCAATTCCTATTGGCAGACCTAGTTAAGGAATTTTATAAATATTTTACTACTTACAAAGAGAAGTCTTAAACTCTTATTGTTACTTCGTCTTCTTCTTAAAAAAGCACCGCAATAAAGGGGCAAAATCTCTTTATATATTCCTATCTTATGGCTAGATGCAGCTTGGTATGGCACCCTTATGAGAAAAGGAAAAGATTGAAGATAGATAGACTACTGGAGCTAACCCTAACAATTAATATAGATAAAGGGTCTGAACTCCCCCAACTTTTAGGATAACCCGAACTCCTGCGTTACCCATGAGAGATAAAGCTTGTTCTTAATAAGGACTAAACTAAATAAGTCCTTGTCTAACCAAAGCTAAAAAATCATTCTTTTTTTAGTGTTTTGACGTCTCGAGGTATCCGCCTATAGAAAGATTTTTAGTGATATACTAAATTTCATTTATAAGGCCTGCTCACAGGAAAAGGGGGCGTTTTGGAAACTCAAGAGGGAGATCTAGTAGTAAAAGGACTCCTTTTTATCGATTCAAGGGTCAACTGGACTCTTATTTACATACCTATAAAGCTGAAGCCAAGCTTGCAATTCTTATTGATAACTATCCCTCAAATCGGGGGTCGCTAATATTGAAGTAGACTCTGAAAAAAGTTTTGAAAACTCCTATAGAATGAAGCACACAGAGTTAGATAACAGATTGAGGTAATGTAATTAACACAAAAAGGGGTTTCAGATTGAAGAATAAGAGTATGTTCCTATGTGTTATGTATGGTACTATCAAAAGACTACTTGCAATTACCTTTCTTCGCGATGCCAGCCCTTTTTTGAGTACTTTTCGCGCCTTCAATAATTCAGTCAAATAGATAACAAAAACCCCATGAGATACTCTGGCTATTATTCCAGTCACTTCTTGGGCAACAAATTCCCCTTTAGTTTTTAGTAAGTTGCAAAGGAAAAAAGAAGGCCCTTGTCTCTCATTTAGATTAGAAAAGGAAACCCTTTCTTAAGGTTGACTGATATTCCATAGGAGTTTTCACATCAAACAGAAAGACTGCAACCAACCCCTTTGGAAGTATAAAGAACAAAGAAAACCGAAAGGGGAGAATCCCTCTTTTAGAATCTTTATGAAAAGGCTAGGAACCCTTATACGGATTAGTTACTCAATAAACAAAATGAAGGAAAGAGACTCTCATTTGATATCTTTAGACACTTGAAATTTGAAACTCTGATACTTCAAACTACAAAACATAGGGTACCTGAGGCCCTACTAGAAAGTCTAAGAAATGCTCCTGTGAAAGCAACCCCAAGCCTGCCACTTCTATTACAGAAAATTGATTAGAATGAGTAAGGAGAAGTCAGGTGATATTTTCCTTTCAAGTTGTTTTGACCTCTTTCTACCTAGGAGCGCTTTGTGAATCAAGAGAATAGAGAATAAGAGAGACTCTTGTTATAGTTCTCTTAGTCCCTTTTTAGGGAAAAGCAGAACTGGAAAAAAGAGGAAGAGCGAAAGACACTTCATACAAGAAAAAGCAAGCCCCGCGGTTTCCTTTCACGTTTTGAGTTAAGTAGATAGAAACTCAAAAAGCTGAACTAACAACTTAGGCATCAAAGACCCGTGGACTCTTGAACCGAGAAACCAAAAACACCTAGTAGAGCCTCTGAAACACGAGTTCTACCTGATGATAGAACACCTGAAAGACTTGATGATTCTTCACAGTTCGAGAGAACATAGCTCTCACTGCCTTTTCACAGTCTGGTGTACTATACGTCCTAGGCAATTCCTCTATGACTGTCCCGCAAAAGACTAAACTAGTCCTAAAGTCCACTTCGTCCTCTTTTGATTTGAGAAGAAGAGCCTCGTTAGGAGTGAAAAATTGTTGCAATTTCTCTCGAATCGCTTCTAACCTTCCCTCAAGAAGATCCTGGAAAGTTGTACCGAAGTTCTTTCGGCATAGTACGAGAAAGGTGAGAAAGCAAGAAGCTATGACGACTTCTTCATTATAGATCAGAATTTGTTTTGAACTTAGGGTAGAGATAGCAAGTGCCAGATACATGAGCTTTTTAGGAGTAGTCATCGGGAATTGATTTTGTTTCAAAGACGCCTTAAAATAGATTGATGTGAACTATAGAATTCGAGCTAGACTACTAAGAAAAACAAACTGATTCTAAGTTAGACTCTTTTGAAAGATTGTCTTGAGTAATGAGAGTGTGAAGTCTGATTCCCTCTTGGCCTCCTTCTTCGGAAGGGCTGCATGAAAACCTAGAAAAGAGCTCCCTTTCTATCTTTCGACATGCTTTGAGTTCGCCGAAAGCAAAGAGCTCTCGAAAATGTCGCCTTTGAGTTGCAAGACGGCAGATTCACACCATTCAGACGCCTGTAGTAAACCAGAGCACATAAAAGATGTGCACGTGCTCAAGCTCTTATTGAGAATAGAGTCTTCCCCGATCAGGGTCTCTTCCTTTTTGAGAACCCTTAATTGATAAGAGAGCAGGTGATTCCTAAGTTTGAGTATTCTGCTGATGCCTATGACACCATTTGAATTGTTCCAAATAGCAACATAAAAAAGGACTAGGGAGAGAATCAACCATACGATTTGGGTCAGGTAGGCGAAGGTGTCGAGTTGAGGCATCTTTTTCATTTTTTTATGCCAAGATCATTCATTTCTTATATGTAGTCGATTGTGTTACTGGAGAATCAAAAAAGAAAGAAAAGAGATTGAATGGAAGGACTCGAACCTACGGCCATTCCACTTCAATTCAGCCGCTTTACCTGTATAGTCATTAGAGAAATTGAGAACGAACAGGTCATTCTTCATATAAGTGACTGATTTGAATCTTATCTTTACGGCTCTCAATTGAGGATAATAGAAACGAAAAGAACCTTATTTGAACCCACGGAGACTTTTCAATTGACAAGCGTTCTAACAATCGAAGTGAATGAAAGATCTCAATGAATACAGGAACTTTTTAGACTAGAATTCACTTATAGAATAGATTCGAATAACAGAACAGAGAATTCATTCATTACATTACCTAAGTGATTCTTGAATAGGGTAGAATTGAGTGTGTCTTGGGTGAATAAAAGAATAAGAAAAGAGAAAGAAGAAGAAAAAGAATTAAGATAAGAACAAGAATACAAATCTACCTGTTTGATACAACTTTGATTGATTTTACAATTATATCTGTCCTACTTTCTTTCAGAATTTGAAGCCTTTCTATAAAGAAAACAGGCTTGAGGATTTTTCTCGTAGGTGAAATTGGAACAACCAATAAAACAAGTTTACCTCTGTAAGTACTGGATTTGATACCTGTTTTTGAAGAAAAAAGTAGGATGACTATAGCGGCAAAACTCTTCAAACTAAATTCGTATTGTAGGGATACCTTAAAGAAAGACAGAATTCTTATCTCATATACATGTGAAAGTTCTTCCTTTTTCACTTTCAAAATAGGAAATTCAAGAATTGACTATCTCCCAATCTACTAAGACCTTGGACTCCCTAACGATAAGAACATAAGGCATTGAGGAGTATACCTTAATACAAAAGAAAACCCATATACTTATATTCTACCTATCTATTATAAACTAGAAAAGTGGGCTCTATTCCATCTCTGCCATAACTAATAGGTATACTAACTACTATAAAGAAAGGAGCTCCACCCCTGCTTCCCTTAAGAGTCTAGGTATAGCCCTGACTAAAGCTCTTCCCCTTCTGTTCCTCCTGCTCCTGTTACTTCCCTTGTGAATCTTAAGAATAAAATCTAGATACAGAATACAAAGATAACTAAGAGACAGAGAAGAAGTATAGCTATTAAGATAAGAAGAAGGGTATAAAACAAGCAAGTCAAGAATAGTCATAAAAAGAAGAGAGAAGAGTAAGAAGAAGATTTTGGGTGTTATAACGTACCTATGTATATTCATTAAACTACAAGGCCTCCTTGACTGTCAGTCGGTGAAAGGGAATATCTCATTATAAACTTAAGGCTTGACCCTCTAAAACAATAAACACAGGGAAGCAGAGGTATATACCTGAAACAACTCCTCCTAGAATACCTATTAGACTCTATATTCATAACTAACTCGTAAGTAACTAATAGATGAAAGATTTATATACGGATACACATAGGGTATATACCCATTCACTCATATAAAGACTAAGAAGCCTATCTATAAAATAAGAAACTATGAAAGGAAAGACAACGAATACACTAGAATATTATTGACTATCTATACATATATAAGTATAAGAGAAGAGTAGAGAGACTATAAGACATCTATCTAGACTAGAAGAAACAAATAAAGAAAAAGAAAGGTATAGGAAATGAAAACAAGAATAAGAAGAAGAAGGATAAAGCAAGAAATTGAAAGCAGGAATCGAAAAAAGAAGAAGAAATGAGAACTAAAGTACCTCTATTGTAATTCGTAAGACTTTCCACTTTGATTAGAGACTGATTTTTATTGCACAGATCCTTGAGAAGCTCCCGAATCTTCGATACCTGTACGGCTTACTGCTTTGTTACACACCTTTCACTTGAGTTCTACATATATTATATTACCGGAAAACCAGAAACAAAGGTGCGAAGCAAAAGCAGCAGCTTATTCAAGAAAGAAATTTCCAGTAAAAAAGCAATTTATACTATTTACTTCGATTCCTAATCCCTAGACTCAGTTCTATTTTATTAGTGGAAACCCGAATTGTTAGAGCTATATTCATTCTGTATTCTGTATCTTTTGAGTTCCGCTTCTTAGCTACAACATCTGAACTAGTTCTTTTTTTATGGGTTCTACCTTTCTTAATAGATGTTTGTTACTTTACCAGACATACACCCGTACTCAATCTATTTCCATCTATTTAGTAAGCTTCCTTTGTACTCCGGAACCCTTTAAACTGGGATTCTGCCTATTAAAGTAACAAGAGACTGACTTAGAAATTGCTTCTAGAAAATCTTACCTCTTACCAGCAGAAACCCGGGCATATTAGGAAAGTAACAGGTTCTAATTCCAAAGCACTCTTAGGAAACCCGTCTCCTTTTCAGAATTGACTTTATTATAAAATTCCCTTTCTTGTGAAGCAGCTAACCAAAAACGGAATACCTGGCAAGAGAAACTTGCTTACCCAAGGAGCTCTATATCTAGACTTACTTGTCTTTACAGAAAACGAAGTACTTTCAATAAGAAAATGAACTCAGAATAACAACCCTATTCATTTAATTAGAACTCTATCTCTGCCTTTTACTTTTACAGGAAACAAATTACTTTCAATTCACTAAAAAGCAAAAAAGTGCCTATTTTATAGGAATTTCTTACAATTTGAGTACTTTTCACTATGGCTGGACTACTTTTTCTATTTCTATATCAACTTTCCATAAAAGAGAGAACTAAGTACAGCAAATCCCGACTCCTTACAAAAATACCAACCCTCACACTAGAAAGAAGGAAATTTCCATGCCATAAAAAAGAATTAGCCTACCCAGTTTACATCTACCAGACTTTTGTTCAATTGAATACATTCTAGAACCCCTTTTTAGAATCTCCCCCAGAAAACTGACAACAGAAACTCTAGCCCTGTAAACTTCTTACGCCAGAACAAGTAAACAAACTTTCAAGCGCTCCTACTCTCCTACTAAAGGCTGCTTTATTTAGAATCAGAAACAAAGGAATATACCTAAAAAGCAACTACTTATTAACCAAAGACCGAGACTTTTCAACAAAGACTAACAAATAACCCCTTACTTTATACTAAAGACTATGCTTTTACTAGCGCTGGGGACCTCTCTTACCCTTTTTAGATTAGACCTACTTTCTGTAAAGAAAAGAACTTCACCCACTCGGAAACTGGAGTCTCTGCTTACCAACAAACCCCTAGCTAAACTTAAACACCCGCGAGAACTCTTCCAATAAAACCTAGGATCCCCCATCCATAGCGACACCCTACTAAGTGACCTCCCTTTTAAAAAGCATAAAATCCAAGAGAAGCAAATCGAAACTCAATTTACGAATACCCTGTAAAACCTAGCATTCGACGAGAAAACAAAACTACTTCTTTACTGGAAAGAACTCTTTACTTTCCTTGAGCAGAACCCCTGGCATATTAGGAAAGTAAGAGAATCCCACAGCACTCCTAGGTCAGACCGGGAAAGGCATCTACTTATCAGAATTGACTTCGTTACTCAACCCCTATATACGAACTGACCCTCTTACACTAGAAGCTCCCCAGATAGTCAGAACTCTGTAACTGCACTCTTCTTTTCATGAGCTTGACTACTAAGAACCCTTGACTTTTACCTAACTAAGGGACCTTGTTTCACCTTGGAAAGAGAACCCTGTTCAGTAAAAAGGAATTCCCATTTGTGAAAACTATTGATACTGGAAACCCAAGATTCTGACTTGCTAAAATCTAAGTTCAGTTTAGAATTGCAACCTGTTTTCTGGCACCCGGATACCTAGGACTCCTCCCTTTATAGAATAGATGCCCTGAATCTTTTTGAACCTTCTTCACAAAAAATATAAAAGAAAGAGAGTCAAACTGATAGCTTTTAAATAGAAATCTTTGTTAGCTAGACCGGGACATAAGAGGACGCGAAAGAGCAACCATTTTAGATACATCCCATTAAGTGAATCGGAAAAGCTATCAAACAAAGTCAAAGAATAAGTCAAATTTACCCTGTTTTGTTACCCCGATTCCTAGAGAAGACCGGTCCTAAGCCTCCCTACACTACTATAAAAAATAAAAAACTGTACTTCTACTAAAGGATTCCTAGCGACACCCTACTCAACTCAGTTACTTCCTTTTTAAATTAAATAAAAAGAGCATAAAATCCAATAAGAAAGGGAAACGGAGCCTACTTCTTTTACGAATATCCCGGAAACCCAGCATTCGACGAGAAAACGAAGCTACTTCTTTACTGGAAAGGACTCTCTTTTTCTATTACTTACCTCGAGCTTTCTACTTTAAAAAGAAAACTTCCTTTGTGCTCCTACCTACTATAATATAACCAATATAACTGGAAACGTGTATTCTTCCTATTCAACGAAAAAGAGACTGGCTTTAGCTTCCCCACTTCAACACTCCTTGAGTCTCAAACATCTTATTAAGATAAGACGCTGGTTTTAACTCCCTAACACTTCCTCCTCGGTGACTTTCATCTATCCCTTTACTTACAAGCTAGTCCGGCATTCCCTTGCTTAATGACAACACTTTCACTAGACCCATTCCTGCTCTATAACAACTGAAAAGGTCTCATTCCTATCAAACTGACTCCATAGAAACCAAAGCTAACGTACTCAGCAACCTGCTTTTTGCATATGAGTTCACACATTAAACCCTGGCTTTATAGCTCTACTACTACACAGCTGATTTTGGAAGCAAGATAGGACGGAGCAACTACTTAATGAAAGACTTTCCAGCCAAAGCTAATGTTTACAGATGAAAGAGAACAATGCTTAAGTTTATTTCTAGCGTGCTGGTTATCCGCCGAGAGCCTGTAAACTGCTGAACTATCTGAACCCGAAGCCTTGGAAATCCATACACTAGCTAGAGCAAGCCAATAGGAAAAAACCCTTTTACTCTACTGCATAGCTTATAGAATTGGGAACAAAGGAACATACAACAAAACCAGATTCATTTCCAAAAGACAAACCTATTGGCTTGCTCTCGCGTAAGAGGTTTTTACACGGATAGTAATTCCGCAGCTTTCGGGTTAAGATGGTTCATTAGTTTACAGGCTAGTAGGGAGATTTTCTTAATATAAAGTACTGAGCTAAGATAGGTCAAGCTCGTAAGTAAGGGAGTGTGGGAAAGGCAGGGCTATCAAACATAGCTGCAGAAGACTGAGAAACTCTAGGCTAACGCAAATAAAGCAGTTGTTCAGATTGAGATGAAGAAGGCTTAAATGAGAGTATTTGCCGAACCGGGTTCTATTTACAAAGGCACTGGGTTGAGGCAAGGCATACCCTCTTTTTGAGAAGCTAGTTTCTATTTTAGGTTATAATTGCTTTTAGGTAAAAGGCTCTAAGTACGCACTATAAGAAAAGTCAAAGTAGTTGATAGGTTCTAAGGGTAGAGTTTATTCAAGTCTTGGAAGTAGTTGCTTTTTAGGCTTCCCCGTTCTGGGTATTCAGTCGAATAGTCGTAATCAAAGTTTGTATGTTAAGGTGAAGCCAGTCTTTCGATAAAGAGAAGTTATAGTGGTTTTAGCATTGTTTGATTGAATCTGTATTCCCCTTTCTTGTTGACTTGCTCTAACTAATAGGTTTTACGGGGATGGGATATAGATTTACTAAGTCTGAAAGGGTATGGAGTTTCCGAGTACTCTAATTTACAAAAAGTATGAACTTTTGCGTGTATATAAAATGGAATTTTCGTTGTCTTAAAAGCCCCTTCCCTTGGGAAACGCCCTTCATGAGCTTTTGCTACTATATGAAATGGAATTTTTTGTGAAAAAGAGGACCCAAAAAAGACTCCTCACAGAGGTAAACTTGTTTTTTTAACACGTGCAGATTTTGACTACGGTAAAAGTAAGAAACCCAAAATCCCCTCTATAGCTCATCTCGGTTTCCAAAAAAAGTATACTCGCTATATAGCAAAAGTAAGAAAAAGTCTAAGAAGTTCCTCGGAAACAGACAGCAAGACTAGTCAGTCAAGCGTTGGTAAGAAGTGGGTTTTCTTCTTTTAGCTTTAGAGTCAAAAGTATAAGCCAATAAAAGAAGTGCCTGCGATTAGTTAGATAGAACCTGAGCCTGACTCTGTTAATGTACTCTGGCTAAGGTGTGTTTAGGGAATGACTATTAAAGTGAAAGTGGGTGGGTTAAGAAGAAGATATAGAAGATAGAAAGTGACAAGATAGCTATGAGCCGGGCTAGTTAACAAGGACGAATCTATCAAGTGAATATGCAGCGGTTCTTGTTTCTAGGTTTCCGATTTCGGAGAGTATGAGATAGAACTTTTCTTAGGCTATTATAGAGTGTTTAGGTTTGTACTAATAAAGAGTCAAAGGGGTATTAACTAAGGGCCTCCCTTCTTCCAAAAGGTTCAGTTTTGTTGGAGAGACTCCGGGTTCCAAGAGGGTTCATTTCTATTATTGTAAGTGGAAAGCAGGTCTAAAGAAAGATAGAAGCAAGCAATTCGAGAATGAGATAGTAAATCTCGGCTCTACAAGGGGAACCTGGTTACTGGGCACCTAAACTAGAAAGAATTGACATTATATATATAAACTTTAGCGCTGTTTGTTTTGATCTGTCTTCCTGCTTCTTAGCTTAGCTAGGAAGAGCTCCTTGATTCAAAGCAATTCATCAGCAGTTGCCCCTATTCTGGATATTCAGTAAGGTATTGAGGGGAGGAGACTCAAGGAGTTTCTGTGTAAGGTATAATTAGTTGCAATATAAGTTTGCTGTGGTGCTCTCTATTTTACTCTACTTTACTTTAGGGATTCGGTATTCTTTAAACCTTTTTAGTAGTTAGAGAGGGGTTTCTTCCTCAGGGCCTGTTTGTCTAAAAAGAGGGTGTAGCAAAGAGCAAAGGTAGAAGTTTATATGGATAGAGTTTCCGGGTGCTGTGAGTTTTTCTATAGGAGATTCTAAAAAGTCTGAAATCAGGCGAGATATAGATCTGACGTAAAAGAAGTTACTTGGTGTAAGCTAGCCCGGTTATAGGGTTATATAGAATGATAGAATTTCAGTAATTATAGAGTTCTAAAGGAGAAAACAAAGTAAATAAATAAGGGACACGAAAAGTAGGGTATTTAAAGTCTGCGAAAGAGGTATGAACAGGACTTTCATGGGCAGGTAAACAAGTAGTTATTCTCTCTTACTTGTTCTTCTTCTTTATTATTAGTAAATAAAGTGGGTTTGTAGCTATGAAAGTCTTACTAACTAAGATAAAAGGGCCTTCAAGCCCCCTAAGAAAAGAGGTGCGTATAAGATTAGGAAAGCTATAGAAGTCAAGAAGAGTCCTTTTCTTTGTTCCTGAGGTTTGAGCTAGAAATTAGTTAGAAAGAAGGGGGTTGCAAATAGGGGTAAAGCAAGGCCCTGTGATACTAAAAGGAGATATAAACTTAGGGTTAGGGGTTCCTTAATTAATAAGGAGCATCCGTATTGCTAAAAAGATAGGGAAGAAAGAAATTCTTATTTATCTTATATAAACTAAAACTAATAAGGGGCTTTGGTTCCTCAGTACTTTCTTAAAGAGCGGGTTTCAAAGTAGGGCCTTCGCTCAAAGGCGGATAAGAAGAAAAGTTTCTGAAGGAATTCAATAAAGATGTAGGAAATCTTGACTCTATCTAAATAGGAAAATAGGACCCAAAAAACCCTGCTTGGTACAGCAACGGAGGATAAACAGCATTGTGGATAGAAAGGCAAGATTCTCTTTGATTTGTCTTTAGCTTTGACTAATTGAGAAGTAGCTCGTTTCCTGGTAGATATAGAGCCCTTTGGGTAAGCAGGTTTTCATAGGCTAATGCTTCACTAACCAAGTTGACACGGAATGTATAGATAGCCAGTTGGGATTTGATGATTCATGAAGTCAATTCTGGAAATAGAAGTAGGTGTCTTTCCTAGTACAACCTATGAGGTGTTTTCCAAGAAGAAATTTGTACTAAAAGAGTTCTAGTGATAAAGAGTTTAGGTATTCCCAAAATTACTATTACTATTAAGTGAAAAATGTAGGAGTTTTGTCGCTATAGTCATCCTACCTTTTCGATTTCTGTCAAGCTGCTACACAAGGGAAATTCAGTTTGAGAACTTTTACCGGTATAGTCATCCTAAGTTTTTCTTAAAAAAAAGTATCCAAAAAAGCCTCCTTATGTTGGGAAACCCAAAAAAACGGTTGTTCAAAATCTACACAGGTAACAAAGTTGAGGAGTACACCCTAGCAAATAACTACAAGAAGCTATGAAAGGAAAGAAAAGAGCAACAGGGAACCACAACAAGAAGAAGGATACAAAGACTCTGACTCTTAAGAAAAGTCTAGCTATGATACAGAAAGCATGTCATAAGAAGAAGAAAAAGAAGTCTATGATGCAGGATCCTAAAGGTACAGCTCCTACAAATAAGAAAGGCATAGCTTATTTCTAAAAGAAGGAGGTATTCTTAGGGAGTTCTTTAGAGAGTTTTGAAATTAAGAAATTCCTATTGCGTATTGGTAGAGGTGTTAGAGCCTAACAGCCTGAGGTTGAACTCAAACCTTAATTGAGCAGCTCTTTATGAAAGAGTATATAACCCCCAATCTTGAATTTTAGATTAAGATGAAATCTTTAAATATAGGGCGAAGCGCCTAACATAGTATGGGGCACATATGTACAAGAAAGTTTTGTATAGAGCTAAGACTCGTGATTTACGAAATAGGAGTCACTCAAGTTAAGATCTTAAGCTCAGATTTCAGGCAGTGCTAGAAAGTAGATTAAGTATTCGATGACACAAAATATGCTGTTAATTAAAGAACGCTACTCCGTGTAAATTAAATAAGGAATCCCCTAGTTATTGGTAAAGTCTATGAAAAAAAGTTACTTATATTCGTGCTATCTATCCTTTGTACGTTGAATTCACGTTCGAAGAAAAAGACTCTTATTTAATAAAATATAAAATTCTTAACTGATACAAGACGTTACTCGCTTACTAAAAGATGTATAAGCCCTGGCTATCTCATAAGAATAACAAAGATTCAATGAAAGACAGGGTTTTTTCTAACCCAACAAAAAAGAATCCCAGCAAAAACCAGCTTACCTTAAGCTATGAGGTTCATATAATGTCTCTTAAAAATTCGACTTTCACTCACTAAATTTTAAAGTGATAGCTGCTCGAAACTATTCCTTTTTTAAGATGAGTCCTAATTGGAATTGTATTTATTTTAGAAGACTAGGAGTGCTCAATTCCTACTGAGAATTATCTGAATTTGGGGCTCTCTAAGTTCCGTAAAAAGTTCACGTTATATAAAGGGGGATTTAAGAGAACGGAAACTCCTTACTAAAGCAGTAATGCCTGTAGTCCCTAAATTATAGGGAACACCTATTAAGAAGACTCCTTTATTATTCCTCGAGTGCCCTTATAACTTGAAAAAGGGATAAGATGTTTTACATTAAAGGGCAAAGACTTTCAGGAAAGGCTGTTACAGAGATAGGAGAGTGGGAAAGAATTTCTGTATTTAAGTGATTCTGATACCTAAAATAGGGTCCATATAAATGTATAATTCCTAAGGCGATTCCGTCTCAAGGCTTTGCTAGAAGTATAACGGTTAGCCTAAGCCTGTCGATCATAGTTGCAAGTACGGGGTATTTGGCGTTTTAAGAGACCTCTTGCTCTACGGAATGGATATCGGTCTAAAATAAGCTATAACCCTGCATAAGGAAAGATTAATAAAAAACTTGGTTATTAAAGCATCTTTATCACATAGTATTTTCCTGACAAGAGGTTCTATTTCGATATTCTACTAACTTCGACCAGCCCTTAAGGGAACTTTTTCTGATTAAAGTTTTATTTAAGTATAATAGTACTGGCTGCTGCATTTAAGCAAAAAGGACAATAAATAAGTATTATATTATAGCTTTTTTTCTATTACTTAACCAACTGGGTAATAAATTTCTCGACGAATAAAAAGGAGTATACTTTTCCAAAGTCTTTTAAAATGTAAAGAGCAGGGAATCCATATTAAAATATCGAAGTCTAGAGGGTCTTTTATCCTTAGTTTAGGTGTCTTATTTGGCATTTTTGAAGTGAGATTCATATTTACTATCTAGTTCAGAATTACTATTTCAAATTAAGACTCTTAAGAAACCAAAAGGGAACTCTTTACTCGCTTGTATACAGCTGGTGGGCCCCCTTAAGAAGTCAAATTACCTTGTACTCAGTACTAAAAGGAGGCACTGCCGTTTATAACATTTAGTAATATAGTTAGTTAAAATTTTATTAAAGAGTAAAAGAATACTAAACCAAATAACACCGAAGTTATTATCTAAGTTTTCCTTTTTTAGCGAGTTTAGCTGTTGATACCCAACAAAATTTTAGAGATTTCCCATATAAAGAATTTTCAATCCCTGTCTTTATAACCTGATATAGGAGTCTTTGTCTTATAGGGCCCTGTATTGTATAGATAGTAACTTCTATGGGTTTTTCTAGTTTTAATACGTACATGAAGTATTCTTCTTTTTATTCAATAGTATAAAGTCTAATTGTATTGTGGTATATTCCACCTGTTCTTTGTTCTTGAGGAGCTTATACAGTACAGTAAGAGTTAGCTTACCCGACCTCTAACGGAGAAAGGGGAGTGCTGTAGAGTCTTTGTATAGAGACCACCTGAAATCAGAAACCTAGAAGCAAAAGGAACGCAAAGCTTTTATAACTTACTTTAAAACCCCCTTACTTCACTTGCTCGTAGCTCATAATTTCTTAAACGGGCTACCATATATAAATAGCGAAGCCCCTTAGATAACTTATACGAATTTCTTTCTATATTTCTATGGGAAACGCTTCAAGGTCAATTTGTTTATAGAGCGACCTCAACGAAAAAGAAAAATGAGTCCAGCATAGCGAGAAAACCTTTCAAACCGGATTTGCCTTGTGCAGGGGCTCGCAATAAAACAAAAAAGTAGTCCAGCATAGCAGCAAAAGTACTACATTTTAAACGATGGGAATACCTCTTGACTAGCTACTGTCTATCTAAGGCTCTATCCTACTGATTAGCGAGAAACTCATAGCACATTGAGGGGTATACCCT
>JAYMTE010000096.1:0-25121 GCA_036897545.1 Pelargonium fulgidum
GTCCAAGGAGTCTGGAGCTAATTTACCATTTTTATTTTTTGAAAGGTTCCACATGAATGTTTCGTGACACCAAAAATATAGAAAAACCAGAATCCCACTCGCGAAAGCGAGCGCGTGGAGCACAAAACATGGCTGTGTACCCGGTCAAGGTGGGGCCGAGTAAAAGCGAGCCATTTCGTGATCGCGACGCACCAATCGACGTGAATATATTTTTGCGAACCTCGTAAAATGCAAAAGGTCAAATCCTCCAGCGTACATCAAGAATCTGCGCTGCTTCGTCCATCTCAGACTCTCGCCGGAGAAGACGAAGAGGAAGGTCGGAGCTCTAAATCCAGCGACCGGAGAAGAAAAATATAAATCAGACTAAAAGTTCATGTAAATTCCAAAACTAAAAATGTCTTGTGTTGCCGTGCCGAGCGGTTCCGTGTTCTCGCCGACGAAGGTTCACAAATCTTCCGGTTGTCTCTCTCCGACCTACCCGAAGCTCAAGCTCCATGGCCCGCCGTCCTCGCCGCGGTCTCCGTCGGGACCAGCGTCGCCGAAGACCCCGAACTCTTCGAGTTTGTCGCTCAGGCTTCACAGGCTGAGCGCGCACTGTGAGAGTGAGAGGGAGATCTCGGTGGCGCGTGCCTCTCAGTGTCCGGTTCCGGTTGCGGATACGGGCGCGGTTTTGAAGAGGAAGAGGCCGGCGAGAATCAGTATTCCGGTGGCGGTTCCGTCGCTGTGTTTCGGGGTCAACACGCCGAAGCCGGTGGAGAAAGAGGTGGAGGTCGACGGCGATGGCTTTTCGGTTTACTGCAAGATGGGAGCGAGAGGTGTGATGGAGGATCGCTACTCCGCCATTGTTGGTATTGAAGGAGATTCGAGACAGGTAATAAATTTTCCAGTTCTGTTTTTCAATTTTCAAATGCTTGATCTTAGCTTCAACGTTGATTTTGATTGAACAGTGTTGATTGGTAATGCTAAATTTTGGAAGATTGCTGTTCATTATGAGAGTGAAATAGAGAAATCGGACTTTTCAATTTGGGGAGTGATGAACATCAATTTTGATCAAAATTTGTTGCTTAATTAGTTGTTAATCTTTGAATTGTATGATTAATATATATATTCGAACACGAGTTGATAAATTTTAACTACTATTATAGGCTTTCTTTGGTGTTTTTGATGGGCATGGAGGAGCTCAGGCTGCTGAATTTGCAGCCAAAAACATGGATAAGAACATAATGGATCAAGTGAAAGGAAGGTATGAAGATGAAATGGAAATGGCAATTCAAGAAGCTTACTTAGTGACTGATGCTGAATTCTTGAAAAATGACGCCAATGGCGGGACTTGTTGTCTCACTACATTGGTACGGGAAGGCAATCTCGTGGTCTCAAATGCTGGTGACTGTCGCGCTGTCATGAGCCGAGGAGGAACTGCAGAAGCCCTCACATCTGATCACCGTCCTTCGAGCATAGAGGAAAGAGACAGGATTCAAAACTCGGTAATTTTCCCGAGCACATATCCTTAATTACTAGTCGCACAATTGTACTTACTTTTTAACGAGGGCCTAAACTCATAATGTTTTGTATCTGTCCATAGGGTGGTTATGTGGATTGTTGCCGCGGTGTCTGGAGAATACAAGGTTCCCTTGCTGTCTCGCGAGGAATTGGAGACCGGCACTTGAAAGAATGGGTGATTGCAGAGCCAGAGACCAAAGTTATGAAGATTAACACAGAATGCGAGTTCTTGATCCTAGCCTCAGACGGCCTTTGGGACAAGGTAAGCTTCGCAATCTACGAGTTTGGATGTTTTGTTCGAAAACATTTCAATTCTGAATATGTTATTTTTTCCAGGTTGGTAACCAGGAAGCAGTGGACGTGGCTCGTCCTTTTTGCGTTGGAGTGGACAAACCAAAACCGCTCTCTGCGTGTAAACAGCTAGCTGATTTGTCTGTAATGAGAGGGTGTATCGACGATATAAGTGTAATGATAGTCTGGTTAGAGAGATTCGCGTCGTGAAATTGTCTACATTGTGGCATCATGATACATATACCCGTCGAGCTTCGCCTTTCGTGGTAGCTAGCTTACTGATTATTCTCTGTAGATGGCTATGTGTTGTTGTTTGCTATCTACAGCTTGGAAAATGGTGTGTTCTTACCCATGAAAATTGCTTTATCACTGTGGGATTTTATGCAGCAGAGGCAACTGATTTTGTAATTAGCTCCAAAGCCCAAACAGTTTCTCATCTATTCATGAAAATAAGTGTTTTCTTGGTTAAATTTGTTGATTGTCTGTTTTCTTTAGTAAGTGATGAATACCGGGATTTGATGAAGAGACCGACAAAAAAAGTTCGATGTGATGATTTGGTATCAGTATCGAAATAGGATCGTTACTCGTTGTCTGTTTTCTTTAGTAAGTGATGAATACCAGGATTTGATGAAGAGACCGACAAAAAAAGTTCGATGTGATGATTTGGTATCAATATCGAAATAGGATCGTTACTCATCTATTAATTAAATAAGTGTTTCCTTTATTGATTTTGTTGGTTACTCAAGCGTTTTTTTAAATAAGTGGCGTATATGCTTATTTGATGATTGGACCAACAAAAACCGTCCGCTTTTTGAATATAAAAGTAGGATCGTTACTTTTTGAATATAAAAGTAGGCGAAAAGACGGTCTGTTTCGCCTTTTCTTTTCTCTCGAGGAAAAATAGTTTTGTAAACAAAGCTGGCTTACAAAAGGATCCCATAGTCCCGAGGTCTTGAAATCATTTCTTAAAGTATGCAACTCCGTCAAAACTTAGTAAACAGAAATTTGTTGTCATTCTCGAGTTGTATGAGGATTAGTATTAATACTATTCTATAATTTGTTGTCTTTCTAAAAGTACCGACATCGTGCTGACCGCAGATCACTCCAAGTATCTCATGGTTGCTCAATTACAAATCAACTTCGATTTTGAGTTTATTTGATCATTTTTTATGAAAATATAAGGCCCATTTTAAAATCAGAGCCCATTTTTAGATAGGCCCTGTTGGACCATGATGTCAATATCAGGCCCAAAGTTTTTTATAAGCCCAATATGCATCTAATTGTTTAAACAACATTATTTTAACTTATAAAAATACAGACAGAGTGTCTCACTAATGACCATCTTGTGTTTCGAGTCCGTGAGTTAAATTGGTTTTATGTCCAATTCTAATATTTATTTTACATTTATTTACGGCCAATAATACAATTTTTATTAATTAAGTAATTTAAAAATCACCATATTAAGGAAAAGAAAATATTGGGCCAATATTTTAATTTTTGAGTTAGTAATGGTAGTGATGTGATATCTGCTCCTCGTCATTTCTTCGTTGGAAATTCCATTTTGTTCTCTTAAGAAGAAGCATAAAAGCCTTCCCTCTCCGCATTTCCACTTTCTTTGTATGCGCAGATCTCTCTCAAGCTCCTCGGCTCCTCCTTCGCTGCTTCAGATCTCGCAGCGATTCGGTTCCGCAATCTCCGCGTTCTCTTCCCCGTCGACTTTCGGTTGACGGTTTCGTCTCAACCACAGATCTGAGCTTCACGTGATCCGCCGTCGATCGGAGCAGCCATGGCGGCCGCCAACGCTCCGATTATCATGCGGGAGACTCTAACGGTCAGTTTCTCTCTCAGACATGCCTTTTTTGTCCGCTCATGTTGATTTCCAATTCACGCGCACGATTAGGTTATGAGCTTATGCGTTTTGGTCCAGTGATCTGTTTGGTCTTGTTTGTGTATTCAATTTAGGTTTTAGGTCGCGAACTGTGCTGAAATTGCTCGGATTTGTGTTTTGACTGATTTTTCACTGCTTAGTGTGTGTCAATGATTGCGCGAATCTGATTTCCTTGGTTTTAGGTTAGATCTGTGAAATAGGAATGTGCAGTATGTGTATAGTTTGGTGTGTAGTGAAGATGTGGTGATATTTTTGTGAATTGATAAATTGACGGTGGGTTTATGTGATCTGTGATGTGTTTGCAGCTCCCAAGCATTGGGATTAATCCACAGTTTATTACTTTTACTCATGTGACTATGGAATCTGATAAGTACATATGTGTTCGAGAAACCTCTCCACAGAATAGTGTGGTCATTGTCGATATGAGTATGCCAATGCAGCCTTTGAGAAGGCCTATTACAGCAGACTCGGCACTTATGAATCCAAATTCTAAAATCCTTGCTTTGAAAGGTAGGATTCTATTGTTTCATTTATTGGAAAGCACTGTGTAATACTATCATGATAAAGCATGATTATGTTTGCTCTTAATTTTCTTCAGCTTTGAGTCTGATCTGAAGTAACTGTTTTTGTATTCCATTATTTGTTTAAAGTGATTGTATATTGCATGGCAAAAAATAAGAAAATTTACATCAGTGATGAACCTCCTTTCACAGATTGGATGTTCCAGAGCATGGATGCATTTTTATTCACTGTCCATTTTACTTTGTTATCCCAGGAATTTGTGCTTATGAATATACATTGTCATATGGACAACAAACTGTGGAGTAGACTTTTTTTAGTCTTTGCTTTAAGGAATCTTATTTGCTAGGTTGAGAATTATCAATTATGCACTTCTAATTTAAGGCATTTGATACTATTGTCTAGCTAAATGTGTTAGAAGGGTTTCACCATTATCATGTTAGAATATTTGATTATTGCTTACTATTTCTTTTTAGTCGTCAGTTGTAATTAGTATCGGGTGTGGAGTAGAAGTAAGGGCTGCAGCATAGAGTAGGCATGGTGCAAACAAGGTTAACCTCTTACAGACCAACCAGTTTCCTGAAGAGTGACATAAAACTGTCAAGACACTTTTTGTTTGACTACGGAGAAGTTCAATGCTGAATAGTAAACAAGGCCTAATGTACCAAAAAAACGTCAATAATTGTGAACGTGTCTTTCATCAACTCTGGAGCATAGAAATTGCATATGTTCTGGCTCACACATATATTCTTTTCTTGTATACAAATTTTGCTCATCAACTATGATATTCTTTTGAAGCTCAACTTCCGGGAACTACTCAGGATCATTTACAGATATTCAACATTGAGATGAAAGCAAAAATGAAATCTCACCAAATGCCTGAGCAGGTAATAATTTACTTTCCAGCCTTTTTATTTCCTTTTCCAATTTACCATGACATATACTTCAACATTGTTTTTCTATGATTTTGAATGTTGGCTGAAGTAAGTTCCTTTGCTTAATTTATAGATTGTATTTTGGAAATGGATCACCCCAAAGATGTTGGGCCTGGTCACTCAGACTTCAGTCTATCACTGGTCCATTGAAGGTTTTTTTTCCCCCCCTTATAGTTTATTTATCTCAATCCTCTGTTCTCTATGTTTTTTTTTTCTTTTGATGTACACTGTGTCCCATGCATGTTTTTGTTATCCATTTTATGATTCTCACTGCATCTCCTCAATAGGTGATTCTGAACCTGTAAAGATGTTTGAGAGAACAGCTAACATGGCAAACAATCAGATAATCAATTATCGATGTGACCCTTCCGAAAAATGGTTGGTTTTAATTGGAATTGCCCCTGGTTCACCTGAGGTACTTGCTTACTACTTGACTGTTTGTCTGAGGTTAATACTATTCTATTAAATATAGATGGATTCTTAACAAAATAGTAAAATATGTTATCTCCATAATATTAATTGATATATATGTATGTACAAAAATAAATTTCTGGCTGTGCATATTATGTTTACTGTTTATATGATATGGGATGTTTTGTTTAAGTATTTTAATCTAGCAGTTCCAAACTACTGTCCAGCTTTTGTTTGGCTGTGATTCTTTGGAGTTTTCTTAGATACTTGGGATACAGGTTTAGGAAATTAGGAAAATTTAGCCGATCACAACATTATCAGATGGCTTTGAAGTCCTTTGTTAAGTTCCAGTCTCTGGCTTTTGTGATTGATGGAACTCCAAATAAAAAAGTTCAATCATTCTCTTTCTCAACTCCATACATATGCATCAAGTTCTAGTATCATCTAATATGAGGCTGCAAAATAACAGAAAGAAAACGATTTGTGTTCGTATCTTGATTTTGACGTTCTTTGTGTTTACAGAGACCACAATTGGTCAAAGGGAACATGCAACTTTTCTCTGTTGATCAACAGCGTAGTCAAGCTCTTGAAGCACATGCAGCATCTTTTGCCTCATTTAAGGTTTGGGTTTCTGCTTTCATCTGTGATAGTAAATTAGTAATCCTCACACCATCCTTCTTGAATATGCATATCCTAATTGTTGAAGTTGTCTTGAGTAGGTTGGAGGGAACGAGAATCCATCTATTCTTATTTCATTTGCTACCAAGAGTTACAATGCCGGACAGGTTATTTCAAAGTTGCACGTTATTGAACTTGGTGCCCAGCCAGGTGAGCTTGCTAATATATAATTCATGTTTACTTATTCTTTAAAGTGGACATGTCAGAGTTATCTTGTATACATTGTTTTCCTCCAAATGCTTAATGACCTCTGAATTTTTTATTATATTATGTTTGATTTATGTAATGAGTGTTGTCAAATATGAGTGGGCATCAAATTGCATTTATTGGAAAAGAGATTGGATCTCTTGTTTGTATATGGTTCAAGTTTTAGGGTTATGTTAAATTTAAGAAATTGTTTGAACGGTGTATAATAGCACTTTTGTGTTTTGAACTATCATTTGTTCATTTTCTAACTTCACAATTTTTTGACAGGCAAACCATCCTTTGCAAAGAAGCAGGCAGATCTGTTTTTTCCTCCTGACTTTGCAGACGACTTTCCAGTTGCAATGCAGGTACATGTGTACAACAGTGCTCTATGGTGATGTGTGTATTTTTTTTTGGTAGTTAGATATGTACTAAGTGCATATATTTTTTTTTATGGCAGATATCCCACAAATTCCACTTGATTTATGTGATCACCAAGTTAGGGTTACTGTTTGTTTATGACTTGGAGACGGCAACTGCAGTGTATAGAAACAGAATAAGTCCAGATCCAATATTTTTGACTGCAGAAGCTTCATCAGTGGGAGGTTTTTATGCCATCAATAGACGTGGGCAGGTGTTATTGGCTACTGTAAATGAACAGACAATCGTACCTTTTGTCAGCGGCCAAGTATGTTAACAAGCTGGCACCCTTTATTGAGATTAATAGTAGCTTTATAGTGTTTTTGACTTCTGTCATATTGCTTTTACAGTTGAACAATTTGGAACTTGCCGTCAATCTTGCCAAAAGGGGGAACCTTCCTGGTGCTGAGCAACTGGTAATTTGGTGTTTGTTTCTGCCTTAAGCATGTACAAATTCAGTACAACTGGTATTATATATTGGCAAGAGCCTGGTATTCTTGAAAATGATTTGCAAGTTTTGCTTGTAGAAGTTCGTTTAAGGTGGTAATGGTGCCATCAAATTAGGTTTCTGATATTGTCAACTTGTGACATTTTTCTTCTCTGAGATGCTTTTCAACTGGACTACCAATTACCATCTATCTAGTCTTTGAAATTGTAGGCAGTTCTAAAATACATTTTGTGTATGTGGTTATAGCTGTCTTGTGTGTGTATATATATATATATATATATTGACATCTACTTTGACTGCTATGATGGAATATTGAATTTGCTTCTGGGGAGGTAGAATTACTAAACATTATCTTGCCCTATTTTCATCAGTAGTGAAATTCTCTGCATGTTCTTTTTCCATGGACTCCAATTTGGTCATGCACCAACTGTTCGAACTTTCATTTGTCTGCTACCTTCCTAACTTGAGCGTTGCTTTAATGTAGAGCTGGAAATTTGTGCCTCTACACACGATGTGAGCACAACACGAAATAATGGTGTTTAGTTTCACTAATTTTGTAAACGTGTCATGTTCATGTTGGAGTACCCATAATCGTGCCGTGTTCGTGTTGAGCCTCAAAAGCTCACACGTACAATTAATTATTTGGGCCGTGACATGCCTAACAGTAACACACATACTTAGGGATTGTACAAGTAAATTAACCCCCAAAACTCTAGCTAGGCCTATTTTTTTAATGATTTTTTTGTATGTTAGTTAACTTAGCTATGTTAAATGGGTTAAATTTGTGATAATTTAATTGTTTTGGGGCGTGCCATGCCAAGTGTTTTGGGGTGTGTCATGTCAAAAGCATTGGTCTTGTTGTGTGAAACATTTTATGTTGTGTCGTGCTAATCGTGTGGTGTCAATTTGCCCCATTTAGTTAAATGTGTTGTTCATATTACGTGTTCATAAATTTGTCGTATTTCAACACAACTACTAAATGTGTCGTATTTGTGTTATCCCATATAGCACACTCAATCTTCAGCATCGCACGAACATGGCATTCACAGATGAATTGCTTCATTACTTTAATGGGTTCCTATTCCTAGGACTTGGTCTTACTTCATTAGATGCAGCTAGTTGAAACATCTCATACTGTTTGCTTTGTTTGATATTAAATTTTGTCATACCATGATATTTGTTTTAATGTGTAAGCAGAAAATCATGGTCTTAATGTGCTTCTCGTGTCCTACCTTGAATACTCCAGGTGGTACAGCGTTTCCAAGAATTATTTGCTCAAACAAAGTATAAAGAAGCAGCCGAGCTTGCTGCAGAGTCTCCACAAGGAATCCTCCGTACCCCTGATACAGTTGCCAAATTTCAGGTTTTCATTTTCTCTTCATAATATTCCCTAATGCTAGCATTTCTATTATTCAATTAACTATGATTATGCTTTCTTCGATTGCATTTTGTTTTCAATAATGGAGTTTCCCATTGGAAATGGAGAATTTAACCAAATAATTATAATAGTTCTTTTATGTTGCAGAGTGTTCCTGTACAAACTGGTCAAACACCCCCTTTATTGCAGTACTTTGGAACACTTCTAACGAGAGGAAAGCTCAATGCATTTGAATCATTAGAATTGTCACGCCTTGTTGTAAATCAGAATAAGAAAAATCTTTTGGAGAATTGGTTGGCTGAGGATAAGTTGGAATGTAGTGAAGAGCTTGGGGACCTTGTGAAGGTTTGCTTTGCAATATGAGAATGAATGACTAAAAAATAGCCTTTTATCTTATGACATCATATCACCAATGTGGCTCTTTATGATGATCGTGTTTGTCATTGTAGACAGTGGATAATGATCTTGCTCTGAAAATATATATTAAAGCTAGAGCAACTCCCAAAGTTGTTGCAGCTTTTGCTGAAAGGAGGGAGTTTGACAAAATTTTGATCTATTCAAAGCAGGTGGGTTTTACTTGTAATTTATTTTATCTATATTTTTTAACTACCTTTATCATTATTATGTTTACTACAAATTATTGTTTTGGACATAGAGGGCTTTTTGTTTGAAAATATTCAGTTAATAGTAAGTATGTCCACTCTTTGCTGCAGTTAATGCTCATTTTTGTTTGTACTCACGATTATTTTATAGCCTCTGAAATTCAATTTGTTTGTTTCTCAGGTTGGGTATACACCAGACTATTTGTTCCTTTTGCAAACAATTCTCCGATCAGATCCTCAGGTAGGCATAGAATTGTCTGTGAGTTCATATACTGTACATCCAAGCTATCATATTATGGAGTTCCATTTAATTTTGAGAACACTAATGTATTTTGACAATTTAACTAATTTTTTTCTCTTAACTTTTTGCTTCTACTCTGTATGAATCAATGTTTAATATGCAGGGGGCAGTTAATTTTGCTTTAATGATGTCTCAAATGGAAGGAGGTTGTCCAGTTGATTACAACACCATAACAGATCTATTTCTTCAGGTTTTTGCTTCTCTCTGTAACACACACATCTGACATTTTTGCAGTTCATTGCTATTTGTTGCTGCATCACATTATTTTGTTTTCTATTAATTTCTTATTATACTCCAGAGGAACTTGATTCGCGAGGCAACTGCCTTTCTATTGGATGTTCTGAAGCCAAATTTACCAGAGCATGCATTTCTTCAAACGAAGGTTAATTTCTAAATTTTGCATTTATTTTGATAATGCCATATACTTTACATATGCATAGCAAGGCTGATGTTATAATCTGTCTTTATTCATCTATCTAGGTCCTAGAAATCAATCTGGTAACTTTTCCAAATGTTGCTGATGCCATTTTAGCTAATGGAATGTTCAGCCACTATGATCGTCCTCGAATCGCTCAACTGTGTGAAAAAGCTGGTCTTTACGTGCGAGCTTTGCAAGTAAGGCTTCTTGTTAATTCTATTTATTTATTCATTATCTACTTTTTGCATACAGCTAAAAGGTATCTGAATGACCTTCTTTCGTTCAGCATTACACAGAGTTGCCAGATATTAAACGTATCATTGTGAATACGCATGCAATTGAGCCACAGGTATATGCAAAACCAATTCTTTTCTTTCTTGTTTTGATTGCAGTGATAAAAGCTAATAACAAGAACCATGGTTATTTGCAGTCACTTGTTGAGTTTTTTGGTACTCTTTCAAAAGAATGGGCATTGGAGTGCATGAAGGATCTTTTGCTTGTCAATTTAAGAGGCAACCTTCAGATAATTGTGCAGGTATACTTTGTTGTTCTGTGGCACAGCAATGTTCTTGATAACACTTAAAGAGTATTGTATTACTTGTATGCATCTGTGCAGGTTGCCAAAGAATACTGTGAGCAATTGGGTGTTGATGCATGCATAAAGCTTTTTGAGCAATTCAAGTCCTACGAGGGGTTGTACTTTTTCTTGGGGTCATATTTAAGTTCCAGGTACAAACCAATAAAAGGTGTTTTCTTGTTTTTGTATGGTTTAATCACGGCATGCTGTATACTTGTTCATTTTACGCATTCTATTCTGAATTGGACAGTGAGGATCCTGATATACACTTTAAGTACATTGAGGCGGCTGCAAAAACTGGTCAAATCAAAGAAGTTGAGCGCGTGACTAGGGAATCAAACTTTTATGACGCTGAGAAGACTAAGAACTTTCTGATGGAAGTCAAACTCCCTGATGCAAGGCCGCTGATCAATGTTTGTGACCGTTTCGGTTTCGTTCCAGATCTGACTCACTACTTATATACGAACAACATGCTTCGTTACATTGAAGGTTATGTTCAAAAGGTATGAGAGTGAGCTTTATTTTAGCCACTTCAACTATTTAGGCATCACTGTATTAGTTTTCCTTTGAATACTAAATAATTTATTTGGTTGTCTTTGTAGGTGAACCCGGGAAATGCTCCATTAGTTGTGGGGCAGTTGCTGGATGATGAGTGTGCTGAAGATTTTATCAAAGGATTGATTCTTTCTGTCCGTTCTTTGCTTCCTGTTGAGCCGCTTGTGGAGGAATGTGAGAAGAGGTGAATATCTATTCTGTTTACTTGTTCTAGATTTTCTTCTTGATGCATTTAATATTCATATTCTTTCCTTGTTGGTTACAGGAACCGGCTTCGTTTACTTACTCAGTTCTTAGAGCATCTTGTGAGCGAGGGAAGCCAAGATGTACATGTCCATAATGCTCTGGGTAAAATCATTATTGATAGCAACAACAATCCGGAGCACTTCCTCACTACCAATCCTTACTACGATTCCCGTGTTGTGGGTAAATATTGTGAGAAACGTGACCCAACCCTGGCAGTTGTGGCTTACCGGAGAGGACAATGTGATGAGGAACTAATCAATGTTACAAATAAGAACTCTTTGTTCAAATTGCAGGCCAGGTTTGTGATTTAAGTTCTGTTAGATTTTATTGTGCATGGTTATCACTTGTGCTTTTGGGTTCACTTATACTTTGTTTACAGATATGTGGTTGAAAGGATGGATGGTGATCTATGGGAAAAGGTTCTTACTCCTGATAATGAGTTTAGAAGACAGCTCATTGACCAAGTTGTATCTACTGCTTTGCCTGAGAGTAAAAGCCCAGAGCAAGTTTCAGCTGCTGTGAAAGCTTTCATGACTGCTGATCTGCCCCATGAATTAATTGAGCTTCTTGAAAAGATTGTGCTGCAGAATTCAGCATTCAGTGGGAACTCTAATCTGCAGAACTTGCTTATCTTGACAGCCATTAAAGCAGATCCATCTAGAGTTATGGATTACATTAATAGACTAGATAACTTTGATGGACCGGCAGTTGGTGAAGTGGCCACTGAAGCCCAACTGTATGAGGAAGCATTTGCAATTTTCAAGAAGTTCAACTTGAATGTACAAGCTGTAAATGTCTTATTGGATCATATCCGAAGCATTGAACGGGCTGTGGAGTTTGCATTCCGCGTTGAAGAAGATGCTGTTTGGAGCCAGGTGGGTAAGGCTCAACTTAGGGAGGGGCTTGTGAGTGATGCAATTTAGTCGTTCATTCGAGCAGATGATGCTACTCAGTTCCATGAAGTTATTCGTGCTGCTGAGGATGGTGATGTCTATCATGACTTGGTTAAGTACCTTCTGATGGTTAGGCAGAATACAAAGGAGCCCAAGGTGGATAGCGAACTCATCTATGCATATGCAAAGATTGATAGACTGAGTGAGATTGAAGAATTCATTCTTATGCCTAATGTTGCTAACCTTCAAAATGTTGGTGATCGCTTGTATGATGAAGCTCTATACGAGGCTGCGAAAATAATATTTGCATTTATATCCAACTGGGCCAAGTTGGCTGTTACACTTGTGAAGTTGAAACAGTTCCAAGGTGCTGTGGATGCTGCAAGAAAAGCCAACAGTGCAAAGACGTGGAAGGAAGTTTGCTTTGCTTGTGTTGATGCAGAGGAGTTCCGCTTAGCTCAGATATGTGGGCTCAACATCATCGTTCAGGTGCGTAGTTTAATTATGTGATCACGAAAACCATAGATTGATTGATAGATTATGATTGTATATGGTTCTAAGCGATGTATGGTATTAACAAGGTGGGTAAAGATGCCCCATGGGCCAGGACATAAATATTGTACTTTCTACTGAGTTTCCTTTTGTTAATGCATATTATTTTGGACAGCTTCCTTATTGCCGTGCATTGAGCACTTGTTTGTTTCTCCAATCAGTTTCTGTTGATTAATTTTTGTCTGAAATTTGTAGGTGGATGACCTGGAAGAGGTCAGCGAATATTACCAGAACAGAGGATGCTTCAATGAACTGATCTCTTTGATGGAAAGCGGATTAGGGTTAGAACGTGCACATATGGGCATCTTTACTGAGTTGGGAGTTCTTTATGCCAGATATCGTCCTGAGAAGCTTATGGAGCACATTAAGCTTTTCTCTACGCGGCTTAATATTCCCAAGCTTATACGAGCTTGTGACGAACAACAGCATTGGAAGGAGCTTACCTACTTGTACATTCAATATGACGAGTTTGATAATGCTGCCACTACAATCATGAACCATTCCCCTGAAGCATGGGATCACATGCAGTTTAAGGATGTTGCAGTCAAAGTTGCTAATGTAGAACTGTATTATAAGGCTGTTCATTTCTACCTGCAAGAACATCCCGATCTTATCAATGATATGCTCAATGTGCTTGCACTTCGTGTGGACCATACACGTGTTGTCGACATAATGCGGAAGGTCTTGCCTGTGCTCATCTATACTTTTGGTCCATATATGGTCTCGTTTCCTGTACCTCTAACCCCAATATGTTTTTTCTATTATTTGTCCATGACAGGCTGGTCACCTGCGGCTTGTGAAGCCATACATGGTTGCAGTTCAGAGCAACAATGTGTCTGCTGTGAACGAGGCTTTGAATGAGATTTATGTTGAGGAGGAAGACTATGACAGGCTCCGTGAATCGATAGATTTGCATGATAACTTTGACCAGATTGGCCTTGCACAGAAGGTGGGCTATTTTTACTATCCTGCCCCATGTATGGGAGTTTATTTCCACTAACCTTAATGATGTGATTAATGCAGATCGAGAAACACGAGCTTCTTGAAATGAGACGTGTTGCTGCTTATATTTATAAGAAAGCTGGCAGATGGAAGCAGTCCATTGCTTTGTCTAAGAAAGACAACCTTTACAAAGATGCCATGGAGACAGCCTCCCAGTCTGGTGACCGCGAACTTGCAGAGGAGTTGCTCGTGTACTTTATTGAAAAGGTACACAGTTCAGTCTGTTTTGCTTGCTATAATTAACTTTAGTAATATTATCCTTATGGTGAAACAAGTATCAAGGATTAAGACAGGTCTACCAAATGTAAAACCCTTGCCCTTTTTTGATGACTATGAGGTTAGTCTTGGGCAAGTATTTCTGTTGCCTTTTTTTTGTTTAATGATAAGTTTTCTTGGTTAAGCAATCCAGTTTTTCTGTTGCTAACTTACCGAGGGTTTGGTTGCAAAGCCAACAGTTGAGGGATGTTGGTCTAATCTATAAAATTTGAAGTGAGGTTATTTTTATATTTGTACTTTTAGCCTGTGGTCATGGGGATAGTGTTGTTTCTTAAAACAATATTTTTAAGTGTTTTTTGATTTGTACAATGTGTGTTTGTGCAGGGCAAGAAGGAATGTTTTGCGTCATGCCTCTTTGTTTGCTACGATTTAATTCGGCCAGATGTCGCTCTTGAACTAGCCTGGATAAACAATATGATTGACTTTGCATTCCCATATCTGTTACAGGTAATTTTCTTGATCTACTCAGTTTAATATATGACATTGGTAAAATAGTTTTTTTTTTTTTTTTTTTTTTTGGCCTGAGTTCATTATATTTTATTACAAAGAGATAATGAATTCAAGCTCCATTTGCCAAATATCTTAGCTTTCCCCTCACTGTCTATGGGTTTGGTTATTTTGAAGCTTGCCTCATATATACTTCAATATTTGATGCCTGCTTACCTTACATGGTGGCCTACTATGTGAGACTTTATGCCTATGTCCATGAAATGCATGTGAAGTGTTTGGTTTATAGGATGTATTGCTGTGTCTTGCAAATTGATGAATCTTCTTGTTTAGCGAACTCCATTTTTAATTGTTCTGCTTTGATGTTGTGTATGATTAATTTCTTGGTTTCATATCCTTGCAGTTTATGCGAGAGTACACTGGCAAAGTTGATGAACTTGTGAAGGACAGAATTGAAGCTCAAAAGGAAGTCAAGGCTAAAGAGCAGGAAGAGAAGGATGTTCTTGCACAGCAGGTAATTTTTCTCAGTGATTCCCTGGAAATGGTTTCTTTGTCAATCTTTTGCATTACATAAGCCCTGACCGATGTCATTTCTTTTGTGCTGTAGAATATGTATGCTCAGCTGTTGCCTCTTGCTCTGCCTGCACCACCAATGCCGGGTATGGGAGGACCAGGGATGGGTGGAGGTTATGGTCCACCACCACCCATGGGCGGAATGGGGATGCCACCCATGCCTCCTTATGGCATGCCGCCGATGGGCAGCTACTGATATTGCAGGTGAAAATTGAGCCCTAGTTACAGTAGGAGAAGAGCAACATAGCAATTCAGTTCAGGAAGGATGTATCATTTATTTAGTGTTGTTTTGTGGGAAATTGGTGTCCCCATCATTTTTCTTCGCCTCGGGGTCTGTTTCATGATGATGGCAAAAATCTAGTTGAAATAATGTCAATTTTTGTGTCATAGGTGTGGATACTTGTAATATACTGATATTCTTTTGGCAGCATAGACTCTTTTATAGTTTGTATGTTATTTCTCTTTCGGCTGCTGCTGGTAGAGGGCGATTTGAGGATTCTCTGTACTCTAATTTCCTAGAAGACATAGGACAAGCCCACTGTAATACCAAACCCTTTATACTTATCAGTCTTGTGTCAAACTTAATATGTTTTTCTTGTGGTTTTTATTTACTTCCTATGAGCCCCTGATTTGCTAGGCCTATTTACATTTGAATATGAAGTATGTTATTTTCATTATTCTCTTCTGTAGAGTTATTTAATTATTAATATTATTAGAATCATTTGTTCTAGTTGCCCCATTCCCATATCTGTCTATGATCATTAAAAATGTTTTATAATTATTAGAGTTATTCAATTATTAAAAATGTTTTGAAATGGATTTCACTCATTAATGTGATATTTTTGTTGTTGAGAGACTAATTTGGTAAGTAATAGATTTTTTATTATTATCAACATATGACTGTTCACATTCTACATCATTTCATTGCAGTATTTGTGATGATTTAATCATAATTTTCTTCTTAATAATTGGATAACCAATTTCAAAATAATAATTAACCAGTAATATTGATTTCAAGATTTGGGTAGCAGCCCGGGTTTTGTGATCCCCGTTACTTCCTGGATTTTTTTTTCCGCTCCATACCCCTTGTTTGGGTACATAGATTCTTTGTGGTCCGTAGGGCGTAATGTACCTCAGTTTCTTGAATTTGTATATTATTATATATATAATCTCAAGAAGCTCGAACTTTTAAAATTTTAAAACATTAAATACAAAATTAATCATACATAAATAACATAAAACTATTATTTATTTGAATATAATTTAAATTAAATAGAAAATAATAATATTATACCTGTTTAAGTTTTAAAATAAAAATATTTTATTTTATTATACTGGTTCGAAATGGGACAATTATTTTCCGTCCATGTCCCGCGCCCCGATTGAGATTATTAGTTTTTTTGTCCATCTCCACTGAATGCCTTAATGAAAGAGTTTCTCGCCTTACGATTCCCGTTCTATAAGAATTAGAAAAGAAAAATTCTCTTCAATTCATTCGGAAACATCAGATTTACGTAGAGTTTGAGTTAAATTGTCATCCTTAACTGATGTAAGAGACCACTTTAGTGCAGTCCAGTGCCAAAAGTCCTAGGATAGGGTTAAGAGACTTTGTCTCTTTCCTGAAAACTATCGTTTTCTTATTTAAAATTGTATATATTCATCTTGTATAGGTTCCTTAGGCCGTTGCAAGATAGGATTTCGGCACCTATCTGTATTAAAAAAAAAAAAAAAAACTGATGGAATTTTTTTATTTATTAAAGTAAATTCTATTTCATAAATTGAGCTGCGCGCGCACTAACGCACTGTCTACCACTCGGCTGACCCGCCGCAGTTGGCTGCGAGCGAGTCAGAGTCGGCGACTAGTTGACTTGAGTAAAGGCCCAATTCAGAAATAACGGAAAATCCAGGGACTTCCCGGCAAATTCACTTTACGCAAGCAACGCAAGAAGCAACCTCTGTGTCTCCGTATCTGAATCCAATCCATCAATCCAGAATCGCCGATAACTCTGCGATGGCAAATCTCTTCCTGATATGGGTTTGGGGCTTCGTCACCGTCACATCGGCCATCAAGTTTGCTTACTATGTGATCAGTAGTAGAATAAGCCGCCGGAGAGCCGTCGGCTTCTTCCACCCCCACATCAACGGCGGCGGCGGTGAGAGAGTCCTCTGGTGCGCCGTCAAAGCAATTCAAGAGGAGCGACCCGATCTCCACTGCCTTGTCTACACCGGCGATCTCGACGCCACTCCACAGAGCTTGATGGCTCGAGCTTCTGACCGCTTTGGGGTCAACCTTCTCAGCCCTCCCAAGGTCACTTTCCTTGTATTCGCAGTTATAATTATGTGGAAATTTGCTTTAAATTTTGATCGATTGATGCAATTGCCCTAAAAATGTGCATAGAAATAGCCGCTATTCTTTAGTCACTTTGATTTTGGCCATTGTAGGTGCTTGATCATTTGGTTTTAGTGATAATTTAGTAGCAGATTTTGTGTATCTGATTGCTACTCTCAGTTAATTGCTTGAACATTTTAGATTCGCAGTTAGTTGCTTATATTTTCTGGATAATTATGTGAAAATTTGCTTTAAATTTTGATTGAGTGATGCAATTGCCCTAAAATGTGCATAGAAATAGCCACTGTTCTTTTGTCACTTTGATTTTGGCCATTGTAGATGCTTGATCATTTGGTTCTAGTGATTATGTAGCAGCAGGGTTTGTTGAGATTTTGTGTCTCTGATTGCTACTCTCAGGTTGCACATCTTTCGGGAAGAAAATGGATTGAGGATACTACCTATCCTCGCTTCACTATGATTGGTCAAAGCCTTGGTTCGATCTACCTCTCATGGGAAGCTTTGCGCATGGTTACACCTGTATATTTCTTTGACACCAGCGGATATGCTTTCACGTATCCACTTGCTCGGATAATATTTGGATGTAAAGTTTTCTGCTACACGCATTACCCCACTATCAGCTTAGACATGTTATCTCGTGTTCGTGCGAGGAGCTCCATGTATAACAATGATGCCCAAATTGCTCAAAGGTTTGATTCCTAATCATGGCAATTCGTTACATTTTTCTTTACTACTTCCTCTGTCCCATGATAAGTCTCTTGTTTCTCCAAAAAAATTGTACCAAAATGAGTGCTCTTTCCTTTGTATGAAGCTACTTATACATTGATTACCAACAATATCGTTATAATAAGTTAGTTACAACCCCTTGCATTTGTTACAGTAGATGCACGTGTGGGGGCATATGGGAATCATTCAACTCTAACACACTTCTCCTTCAATTTTTATATAAGGAATGCAAGACACTCATTTTGGAGAGGGAGAGTGATTGGTAAATTTGAACGCTCGAACCGTTCTTTCTGTAGTGGTCGCCATACCCCTGAAGCATGGCTCATGTGACATTCAAAAACAATGTTTATTTCCAGGAGCCAAATTATGGATCTAGATATTGTTAAGATCATAATAGATATTCTCCTTGTGCATTTGTATATGTAATAGATTTATGCAACTTCAAAAATCTCTTTTGATTTTCTACTTTCTTGGAATCTTATAAACTCTTCTCCTGTTGCAGCTCTTGGCTATCCAGCTGCAAAATAATCTATTATACCATTTTTAGCTGGATATATGGGTTTGTTGGCTCTTTTGCGCAACTTGCGATGGTTAACTCTTCTTGGACACAGTTTCATATTCAAAAGCTATGGGGAATTCGAGATCGAATTAAGCGAGTCTATCCTCCTTGTGACACTTCAGGACTCCAGGTGAGCAATGCCGTGTCTCATCGTTGGTAGAAATCTAATATCTGGGTGGCTCATTTTCTTTATGCTTGTGAGATTTCTAACATGTTGCATTCTGAACAGGAGCTCCCTCTAGAAAGATCGATGGAAACTCCAATATTCATTTCTATTGCTCAATTTCGTCCTGAAAAGGTAAACATATGAGCACAAGGTACTGCACTTTTAGTGGCCCAGATTGGGGCCTTTATTGGCTGTTCTGAAACCTTTTCTTATGTGATTTTTATGTCTCAGGCACATTCTCTTCAACTTGAGGCATTTTCAGTTGCCATTAAGAGATTAGACGAAGGCTTGCCTCGGCCTAAGCTCCAATTTGTTGGTAGTTGCCGAAACAAGTCAGATGAGGAAAGAGTGCAAAAGCTGAAGGACAAAGCGATTGAGCTAAAGGTGGATAGGGATGTTGAATTTCATGAAAATCTCATGTACAGGTCCGTTTCTGTCTCTTCACACTCTCCATATTTAGAGACGTAGCAATTTGATCATATGCACAAATCTGTTAATGTATGCATGCAATAGTCCAAAAAAATGTTCTGTTCTTTTTATTGTACTTCTGTTTATGAATCCAATGAGAAAAGTTGTTATATGGGGCAAACATGCTGAAAAATGAAGACAAGGTTGGTAATTATACAAGATGATTGATTCTGTTTTCTCCTTACCCCTATGTTATGATGATCTTGAATCATGTGCTACACTGCTACTGCTACTGGTGACCATTATGGTCCCTGGTTATCCTTGTTAGTGTTTAAAGTCATACGAGTTAGCCAAGTGTATCTAGAAGTATTGGTCACTTTAAACTGATGCAAACATAGAGTTTGAGAAATTGGCTTGGTAATCTGGTAGATCAGTCGCATTTTACTTTTGTATATCATGTGTCTGTGTGATTGCTAAATGATTGTTCATTCCTCATTTTTCATTAAGAATATTTGTACTAGTTTTCATCTCCCAACACTGGGATTTGAACCCCAAGTTGCAACTGAGCAACTCTTTTAGTCTCACATTGGTACCAACCTAAGAAGCTCATGGTCTCAATGGATCTATGCTTTTGTGGTCTTAGCTGTGGTTTATGTTCACAATCTGCAGGGACTTAGTGAGGCATTTGGGAAGTGCTGTTGGAGGACTTCATTCCATGACAGATGAGCACTTTGGCATAAGTGTCGTAGAGTATATGGCAGCTGGCGCCATCCCAATTGGTGCACATCTTTGCCTCTTTAATTGTTAACACGCGTAGAACTATTCCTGTTGCTTACGTTGTTCCTCCTCTTTTCAGCTCATGATTCTGCTGGCCCGAAAATGGACATTGTTTTAGAACAAGATGGGCAGCAAACGGGATTTCTTGCATGCAGCGTTGAAGAATATGCAGATGCTATCCTGAAAGTTATAGGAATGCCGGAAAGTGAAAGGCTTGAGATGGCTGCAGCTGCAAGAAGACGGGCTGGCATGTTTTCAGAGCAAAGGTTTTATGAAGATTTCAAAGCTGCTGTCCGGCCAATCATATCTCACTCTTCCAAGTGATTGTAGCTCAGATTCAGTAGCCCTTTTCTTTAGCCTAGCAACAGAAGAGTTAGTTCATTGAAAGAAATTTACTATCTTCTGAATTTTTATAGATTCTCATTTTATTTTCTAATTTCTTTGTAAGAAATTACGAGTGCATCCCAGTCAACTAAATGCAGTTTTTAACCCATTCTGAATCAAAGCCAAGAAAATCAACAAAAATTAAAGAAATCTATATTTTTTTTTCTTCTGAAAAACGTCTATTTGTATTTTTTTCTTTCGTACCTTAGATTATCACATTATCACAATGCTTGTACAGTTTTTATGAACTTCAAGTTCAATTTAGGTTAAAAAATAATATGCCCATTCTATTTAAGAAAAACAGCTGAATGAGTTTTAAAATACTCCCTATTTGTTGCAAAAATTAACAAAAAAAATTTAAACAAACATGATAATCATTTTGGGACAGAAAGAGTATTATTTATGTTTTTATTTAATGATCTCTCTTCCAATTTTCTCGACCCATCTAAAAATCTATTCATAAATTGCATAAATATTACCTTAAAAATAAAAATATAATATAATATGCAACTGAAAATGTAATTCTATGCAATAAAGATTGAGAATAAGTATTAAAAAAGAAATTAGGATATCTAGTTTGATTTGGAAATAATTATTCTATTAATCCATTAAAATTGTTAAGATTAATTATTATTTCAAAGAATATAACTGAAAATAATTAACTTGAAATTGAGAGTAACCAAGAAACTATGTATGTGTGGTACACGTGCATGAAAGACAGTGGTGATAACAATTTGTTGATGTAATAATTGCCGAAAATAGAAGTTAAGATAGCAAGCTTAAGAATTGAGAAGAGAAAGAAAGAATTGGTGAGCAACAATCCACGAGATTAGAGAGATAAAGAGAGAATTTAGAGACAGAGAGTTCAATTCATTTCATTGATAATAATTTCCATACACTCTCTGCATATATACCTATATATACTAAAAGAGAACAGTGCATACTTGGGCCTTAAATTAAACATATTAAGCCCAAATAAATTAAGCCCACAAGCCCAATAATTTTGGCATGTATCATTTGTTATCTCCTTCAATTGATTGCTGATCATCCATCTCACATCTCACTGCACAAAATCACAGCTAGAAACTCACAGAACATATCTCCATTTCTTGATGGTTGGCCCTTAAAACCACACCAAAAATCATGCCTATTTCGCTCAATTCAGTCCTCACCTTCCACTCAACGGTAACTTACGCTCTTTTCTTTACTTTCTCACCCAATTTCTTTCTCTAATCTGAAAATATCTCAATCTTACCAACTGGGTTCATCTGTTTTCTTCAATTGGGTTCGAGTGAGAACTGATTTTTTTCTGGGTTTTTGTGAATTGAGCTTAAAAATATTGCCTTTACTCTTTTTGTTACTTAATTTATAGAGTTATAGACTTCTACTTGTGTTCATGTTTGTATTGCTATGGACTCTATTGGAGGAACTGCTTGTTAATTTTGTGACTGCTTATTGCTGGGTTCTGAGCTTTTTTCCTAGTTATGGAGATTAGATGAGTTTGGTTTTAGAGTATCATATATTTTAATTGAAGAAATGAAAGATGGTTTTCACAGAAATTGCACTGTCAGCAATATTTTATGGCATTTAAGCATTGTCAATATGTTTTCTATTACTGTAAATGTCTTTCATATGTTGTTGACCTGCATGTAGTTTAGCATTATAGTTTATCAGGGAGCGGTTTGAGCCCTTATCTTGGTTCTTTTGTATGATTTGAGGGTAAAAAAGATTCTAATTTGCATTTCATGTCGTTATTACATTAACATTTAGTATTGCTACTAAGAGCGGAGAAGACGACTTAATGTCGAATATCAATTGATATGGATTGTTTGATGTGTTGGTTTGTAATGTTGTTGCTTGTTGATACTTCCTCCATCCCAAAACAGCTTATTGTTCTCTTTTTAGGAAGTTAGTTATACATGAATCATCAATAATGTTCTTATTGTAAGCTAGTTAGTATTCATTAAGTTTGTTACAACACATGCGCATGATGATAGAAGGAGAAATATACAACACTAACTAACTTTTTGTGATTTTTTTCTCAAAATGGAAAGTATGACGCTTATTCTGGGACGGATAGTGTATTTGATGGACAAAGAAGCTAGCTTTAACCATAATGAATGGTTGAGTCAATGACTTTTTCTTCCTTTTGGCCTTAATTATTGACAAAGATGTTTATCGTTTCTCTATTCAAAGTTGCAGGCTAAATACCAGCACGGTGCAAGTTCTTCTGTTGGAGCTTCAGGACCAAATGCCGTCTATTTTACCTCACCTTACAGGATATTTAGGTCGAGGAGACTCATAAAAGAAAAACAATGGAGCATGTCTTTTTCTGCCAACAATAGAGGTCAGCTAGCTGAAAGCTCACCTTCAGAAGATCAATTTTCTACTGTAAAACCCCCATCCTTGGATTCTGAAGCAGGAAAGAGCGAGTCAGAAACTCAAATTAACAATGAAGCAGGGCCTCGAACTACTGAGGTACCTAATGGCTCAACTGTGTCTTCAAATCCAAAGCAGGAAACATCATCATCAAGTAATTCACAACCCACACCAAAAAGGTCACCATTAACAGTAAGGGAGAGACTAAAAGCAGCCCGTGTTCTCAATCGTTACGCAGAAAAAAAGCCTAAATCAGAAATGGGCAGTAATGTATTGGCTGCTCTGAGAGAGAGTGAACGGGGGAAGAAAAAATCTGGCCTTCCCGAAGCCCCTACAAACCTGCTTGATGACAGCAAGAGAGGAATGCCAAAGCCGGGCCTGACTTTTGAGTTTCCAGGGGGTGCTGATTTGTTTTTCATTGTGCTTTCATTTGTTTTAATTAGCACACTGATGTTTACCACAACTTACGTCGTGTGGAAAGTTGGTGCTATCCATTTTAACGAGTTCTAAAATGGTGAAGAGGGTTGGTCGATGCAACCTTGGAAGTCGTCACTAGCCATTTTGACTTAAGGTATTTTTTGTGCTTATTGTATGCCTAGGATCTTAAGCTCTTTTGAGGCGATATTTATACATGAATGTAACAAAAAATTCAGTGGCAGACCATTATATACCAATGATTGACTTATCACTGACTGGTACTTCGTTGAAATTTTACAGCAAACGTGTCTAAGCCTCTGAATCTTCTCACGCTAATCTCTTAAAGACCTATTGGAAACTTTAGAAATGATTTTCACTCGTGTCATAGGATATAGTTGCTTTATCAGCTTTTACTTTCTCTGTCCCTTCAAGCTTTCCTCGATGAATAGTTTGTGCTGCTCTTGTCGGAATGGAATCATGCAGGTTCGCATGGAAATTGTCTTTGGGATAATCATTAGACTTTCGATTCTTTGGGTGCTCTTTCTTGTCAATTATTTAGCTCTGCAGTGTTTCATTTCACTCGTAAGATTAGCCTCCTTGTCTTAACATGAACTAACCAGGACTCATAAAGCATCTTTACACCAATGTGTCCTTTAGTGACAGATATAGAACAGCTTTACTGGGTCCTAGGTAAGATTTGAAGCTTATTGCAATAACCTGCTTTTTCAAGTGCAAGGCTTGGATTTCAATAGAGTAGGTGGGGGCTGTCCTGACCCAAATAATATTCTTGCTATGAACTTTATGTTCAATCTCTCCCTCTCTCTCTCTCTCTCCCCCTACTCTTGGTAGCTATGAGCTTTATGTTCAATCTCTCTCACTCTCTCTACTCTTGGTAAAATAGAACCCTTAGCTACTTGAAAATCATTGTGTGAAAAAATGAACTAGTTCTGCATGTTTAAACTATTTCTGAGCTGTTTGTCTAGGAAGTGTTCTAGTAGCAATCATAGACTCATAATTGGGAATTGTTCTAAGCAACGGTAAAGTTGTTGTCTTAGGACATTGAGGTCACTTGTTTTTTATTCTACAATGGTGGGAGCCTTGTTCACTTACGCTCTTTTTGCTTGGGCTAAAAGATAGTCTAGGCTTCAAATATAGCTCCGCAAAATTGATATAATGTCGGAAGATCTAACACTAGTCTTCGGATACTAGAGAATGCTATGAAATCTTGTAAAATAGCTTTGCTATACTGTGATTTTGGTATTCATTTAGGCAGGTAGATTCAATCTTCCTTGACTAGGCATAGATTCTTATCAGATCTTATGTTCCCTAGTCTCTACTACATATACAATTGTTTGAAACCATAAATGCCAAAGACTTAGCTGTCAAGGCAACACTTTCTGGCCAAATTTATTGTGCATCTTGATTCAGAACAACAAGACATGTTAAGCTAAGCGGCTGATGCGCTTTGAATTTTCTTTGAGGTCTCAGGTTCAAACCTTCTTGCCGACGGTATGGGGTGTGATTTATGTGTTTAAGGGGAAAGCTAACAACTAAATCGGGTGATACTTCCACTAGAAGGCGAGAAACACAAGTCTTTGCAGCATCACTTATAAAAAATATCTTGGTTCAACACAAGTTCATGGTGAGGCCTGTTTCGCCTCCTGCCGACGGATCCTCAAATATCTGAGTGTACTCGAACTGGGACCCGAGATAAGCTAGCAATTCAGAAGTTTCAAATAAATGTTAAAATATATGAACATCAGGAGGAAGAAGAGAAAGATACCAAGTAACAAACACCACACAAATGTTTATTTATTTTTTTCTTGCTGAGAGAGAGAGAGAGAGTAACAAACACCACACAA
>JAYMTE010000097.1:0-25080 GCA_036897545.1 Pelargonium fulgidum
TTTATCAAGCATATGTTGCTCATTAAGCCCCCTTTGGAGCCCAGCCAGTCTGCGGTATTGTAAAACTAGTTTGAAAAGATACATCTAATTGTGGTTCAAATTTTAATGAACTTTTTATTGTTTGATTCTCTCTCTCTCAGCTTATAAAATTTATGTTTTAAATGAAAATGGACGATATGCACTTCTGAATGCATTCTTCTGTTGGTTATGTGAAGGAGAATTGGGGAGCACGATTGCTGAACTCGAAGAAAGTAACTGTGAACTGTCAACTCTGAAAGCAGAGAAAGATGCAGTGAAAGGGGCAATTTTTCCTGTCTTGAACTTGGGGAGTAAGCATGTTGCCAGTGATAAATTCAGAGATAAACGAAAAGACTTGCAAGATTTGAAGTCTACTAATAAAGAGTTAACGGTGATACATTTGCTAGTTTTGTCCCTTATTGTTTATTGTTTATTGCCATTTCGAGAAATTGTTTGACTGAATTTTTCAGACAATTTGAGCTTGACAGGACCAAGCTATGTCTCGACTTTTGGAGCTTAAAGGTCTTCATGAAGAAAGATTAAAGATATTACAGCAGTCATCTACTTTACTGGTTAGCTTTCTGGATTCTCTCCGTCTCATTTTCACAAAGAAAAATTTCAAATAAAAGGAAAAAGAAAAGATGGGTTACATCTTTATTACAGTTTCACTTATTAATGGTGTCATTCAATTGACAGAACATGGTGAAGAATGTGAAGTGTATTGTTTCTTCCCAACCCTACCTCTCTATGAAAGACCAACTAGAGAAGTCAAAATCAGATCTTATGCAATATCAGGCCTTATTTGAGAAACTACAGGTTGTAACTGGTCGGTAGTTTCATTAAATGCCTTCACCTTGCATTTTTCATGCAATATTTAGTGTGAAACTGACAAACCTTGTTGATTGCCAAGTGTAGGTGGAGAAAGATAACCTTGCCTGGAGGGAAAAAGAATTGAATATTAAAAATGATTTAGCTGATGTTTTTCGTAGAACGTCTGCAGTTACTGATTCTAGAATAGCTGATCTAGGAACAGAGATCCAGAAACAAATTGATGAAAGAAATATGATTGAAACTAAGCTAGAAGCAGTGACGAGAGAATCAGGTAAGAAGACATTTGATGCTGCTTTTCATTCTATGTGTGCTGCCCATAATAGTAATTGATGCTTCTTTGTTGATGGAGAAGATCTTTCAGGAAGAAAAGATGTCATTGCAGAATTTAAGAGTTTAGTCTCGTCGTTTCCTGAGAAAATGGGCATCATGCAGAATCAACTACGTAAATATAAGGAGGCTGCTTCCGATGTTCACTCTTTGCGAGCAGATGTGCAGTCTCTTTCTAATGTCCTTGATTGTTTGGTGTGTGCCCTTCTTAACTATTGTATTTCTTATACTCATTCGATGGGTTAAATTTTATTCTCTTGGCATACAGGCCAAAAGGTGCGAATCTTTATCTGCCAGATCTACTGACCAAGTTGCTGAGATACGAACATTGCAAGCTGTGGTATATCTCTATTAATTATAAAATTATTTAATTGCATCACAAACATTTATTCAGATTTAGTCATTGAATTGAATTATTGAAGTGCTACATAATTATCTCAACATTTATTTAGAGATTATATTACCCCGACTTTGGATATATCCTAAAATTTCATTTGCTGATGTCTATGCTGGATGTATGTGGTGTGTATTTGGGATCTTTGAGTAAAAATAAAAAAATCTATAGTGCAATTGGGTTTCTGTGGTAGTTGATATTCATAATCACTTCTGTGGCTATCTGAGTTTTAAGTTGAACTGGCCCTAGACCATGGTAGCTTTTACGGATTTTTATGTTGGGTGTATGCCTTATGTATTGAACATCCTTGGTAACAATCTCTAGTGCTGTTTGAATTTCTGTGATGGTGGAAGATTTTCAACATCAACTTTAGGGTCTCTGTTTTTTAGTGTGAATATTTACCCCCTTGGGCAATGTTTCAAGTAATGAAAGTGTGGGGCTGGGTTGGATAGGTTTGCGGAGAGAAAGGTATTGAGTGAATTTCTTGTAGCTCTTTTGTTTATCATATTAGTTGGAATATTATATCAATTTCTTTCATTGAAGTTTGACTGAACTTTCATTAACAGCCTTTATTTATATGGACATGTGGTGGCATGATATCTACTTACCATGTACAAGGGATATCATCTACTTACCATCTACAGAGAATAGGAACTCTTACACACTGTTTAGAAACATTTATGTCTTCACTTTTAAGAAGATTTGAGACCTGAAATATATGAGGTTTATGGAAACTTGCCCATATTTTTGCTGGTAAGAAGATTAGGATATTGAAAAGTAAGGCCTGTTTGTAAACACACCCTTATTTTAACTGACAGAAACTTTGGGTTATGGAAGAGTTGGCATGTTTAGAAACATGCTCATGTCTTAACTTTTCAGAAGAGTTTGGGATGTAGAAGAGTAAAGGCCTTCCTCTAGAATCATGAATGAGTTAGAGAATACTTTCTTTTATCTAAAAAGAGAGGAAAGAAAATATGATAGAAATCAAAATGCTCTATTCAATTGGCTGTTGATGAGACTCAAATTCAAAGTGCATTAAATAGTTCATTGTATTTGGGAATTACCCTATGAATCTTCTTGTGCAAGGACCATTATAGTGATAAAAAAGGAACACACAAAGAAGGTTCATCAGGTACCCATTATCACCATGATTCAGAAGCTATCTTTAATCATATGCAGTTCTCCCTCATAAACCAATATAATCACTAAGTCTTTTGATATATTTGGAGCTCTATGTTCTCTGCTCTGACCAGACCTCATTTGTTGGTAAGCATCCATTAAGATTCCAACACGTCCTTTCCTCGTAGAAATGAGTACTGTACTGGCTACATGTCCTGTAACAACATTGTCTATTTAAAATGTCATCAACCATGCTTGAAGAAGGCATCATATTTTGTGGTCACTATACTCGTAACAATCAAACATTGTCTTATACAATTCAAAATAATACAAATACATTGAGCCTAAGAATTGTTTAAGATAAATTTAAGTGCTAATCTTTCTTGGCAATGGATATTGCTCTTCTCAAGAACGCTGTCTATGTTCTAATGCTTTCCATCCTCAAAATTTCATTTTAATCTTCAAACAGTTGTACTTATTTTTTTGCTTTGACCAATTACATTCTAGTTGCTAAATTTGATCTCTAAATTTTCAATTGAATTTCTTTTTCGTTATATCTGGATTGCAAAATTAATGTATTAGTATTTTTTTTAACTTATTTGGGAATTAAGATTAACACATGAGCTTAGATATTTGAAATATGTTTGTGAAAAATGATTTGTTTTAAAAATCTCGAATTTTAATATATGAGTAATGTTTTTCCTCGAACATAGGTCATAAGTAAAAATGAGGCAACTTTATGTTTTGTCAACTATTTTTTTTTTGTCTTCTCTTTATTTATTTGATGCTGTATTTGTTTGTGATTCTCTATTATAAGATGATATACAAGACACATTCATAAATCACATTTGCTTACATGTAACTTTTGTTGATTAAACATTAGGAATTGACAAATAGGTTAAGGACCTATTTTATAATATTTAAACTCATTTGAAGTATGTAACTTGGTAGACATGTTAGCTTGAGTTAGTAAACCTTGTTCTGCTGCAGGTCCAAGATCTGGAGGAAAGTAGCCTGGAGTTACAGCTGATTCTGGATATGTATAGACACGAATCAACGGATTCAAGGTTAGATTATTGTATGTTTTGAAAAAAAGATATATACTTAGTATTCTACTACAATGTTTTCGGATTAATTACCTTATTTCTTAAATATTTGGTTGTTCTAGTGTTGATCATAGATGGTGATATAGCTTCTTGTAATTTCACTTCTCTAAATAGGTGTATTTGGCTTCACATGATGGTCTCTTATCTTACGTTCTACAATGTTCAAAATTTCTAATTTACGATTACATTGTTGCTTGTTTGATCTATTATAATGGTTTCTTCTGATAATTTGAAAACATGTTCCTTTTCTAAATGTTATCATTATCCTCAAGAGATCTTTCTTTGATTGCAGGTCTGTTTTAGAAGGTAGAGATTTGGAATACAAAGCATGGGCCCATGTTCAAGGATTGAAATCCTCTCTTGATGAGCACAACTTGGAGTTAAGAGTAAAGACAGCAAATGAAGCTGAAGCCATATCTCAGCAACGGCTAGCTGCTGCAGAGGCTGAGATTGCAGATCTGAGACAGAAATTAGAAGCTGCGAAAAGGTTTCATTTATTTTGATGATGTTTCTGGACACATTTATCTCGCTTTGCTGATAAAACAGGTGTCTGACCTGAATTGTTTGATTCAATTATCTGCAAATGAACCATTTATAAATGTGTGTGTGTGTATATATTAAGAATGCTGACCTGATAGATTCCTATTATTCAACTCCGTATTCGTCATTGCTCCATAAAAGAAAAACACGCACTGCTCTTAATGTGCAGTGCGTAGTTCTGTGGTGCCACGATTTTTAAATGGTTATCATAAATAAGCACATTGGGCCTATGCAAGATGTTGAGAAGTTGGATTTTGAAAAGTTGGGGATTGTTTTTCATTACACAGAGAGTACAATATTATGTATTATTGGTTGAATTGTTATTACTGGCAAGTGTTATCACTTGGTTGTAACTATTGATAAATGATAATAGTAAATTTTGTATAGAAAATAATTGGACCTCCAACTTCTGTAAGATCTAGTGTGTGTGTGTAACTTAAGAGCAACAGAATCCCTACTTAGGATTACCTTTCCAGGGAATTCTTTTCTAATTCTATATCCTGGTTTGTTTCTGTTTGACTTCATTCAGTGTGATCCTTATCCCATTCCACTAGCTAAATATTTTTTGGTTACAATGATTTTTGTTTTATTTATCAACATTCTGAACCAATAAAATGCCTAGATCTATTTTCCATGTTTGTAAAAGTCTTATTAGCAGTGGTTATAAGAATGAAAATAACATTCTCGTTCATGCATTTATCCTAACAAAACAAGGGAAATGAAATGTGATTGACACTTCCATTCCTTCATTAATAGAACTCCATTCCATTTCCTTGTCTACTGGATTACTCTTAAGCTTTAGATTTCATTCTTCTCCAAAGCTTTTGCGGTCACCTTCATTGCTTTCTGTTGATGCAATTCTTTCCGTGACATGATTATAAGCATTAGCTCTTCTGAAGTAGCATTGGATTTATGATTTATCATAATCAATAGCTTTAATGATCGTATATGTTTGTGTGGCCGTTTTAGTAAACCGAAGCTCAGAAAATTTTCAAACAGCCATGTGTTTGAGTAGTGATAGAGAATCTATCTAATCAGAGAACTTCTTAGATTGATACAGTTATGTTTATTGTGATTAGAAAAAGGTTGTAGAATAGTTTTTCTATATAAGAAATTAGTTGGTCAGGATTGGTCTAGGGAGTGTATATGTGTCTATTGATTGATTGATATGGTCTTCATGCTCAAGTTTGAAAGGCTAGAAGTGGTCATGGATCATTTAATGATCAATCTTTTCTGTTCTCTTTGAGTTTGAAGATCTAAATGCTTTAGTGGCTGAATAAGTGAACTCTCCCAATTCTCGATTCTTGGCAGTAATGTTTGTTAGCTTGGATCTCTTTAATGATTCTTTGTAAATAGTTCACTATTTAAACCTTAACTCCTAGTATTACTGAATGGGTTACTAAATGATGCTTTTAATGTAAGTGACCCTTTTTTTTGTGCATTCCATATTACTTTTTACGTATTACAATTATTTAATGTACTTGTACATCGTCTTTGCAGTTTGATTGGTAAGTCTGCATACCATTGATCATATGTTATTACCTGTAGATTTTCTCTAGAGTTGATAATTTTGCTTAAGAAAATATGCTTCAGTTGATTACATTGATGAGATGAAAATAACATTCTTTCACCCTTTTTTTCCCTGCTACACATGTGAATATAGTCATTAATGTGTATGGATTTCATTTCATTTCAGGGCTATTTCGAGACTCTCTGATGTCCTGAAATCCAAGAATGAGGAAAATGAGTCATTCTTATCTGAGATAGAGGTTAGTTTAATGCCATAACTGATGCTGGACTAATCCTTTGGTGATGCTGGTCTTAAATTGATGTTCTGGTATCTCGTTTTCTTTCTTTTTTTCCGTACAGACTATTGGACAGGCATATGATGATATGCAAAATCAAAATCAGCATCTGCTGCAGCAAATCACAGAGAGAGATGATTATAACATCAAGGTGAGTGGTGTAGCCATTAATCTCTTCTGAAGGTTTGGTAATTTCTTTGTTGTTGTGAATGCCTTTTAAGCCTTTTGTAAATTACAGTTCAATTTGGAAATCTAGAGGTGGTGCGCCAGTGCCAGCTTCATTTTTCAAGTATATCGATGATTTTATTGATTCTTTGAATATTTTCCAGTGAAGGTAAGGTAGTTTCTTGCATCGAGTGCCGACAATGTTACCTACTTTTTGTCCAAGCTAAATATTTTGATAATTTTACATTAATGAATAAAGTTGGCCTAAACTAAATAGCCCTCAAATGCTTCATCTTCTTTATAATTCCTTCTTCTGCAACATCCCCACACTCCACTGGATCTGTGCCTTAGTTCATACTCCCCAAAATCCATTCTCTTATTCCAACAAGTAATTGGCGACTTCCTCTTTCGACGCTCTTCTTTCATCTGACACCTCAATTACTCCTGCAGCCAAGCAACGAAACGAGAACTAATCCATTGGAGATTTACAGCTCCTTTGTGAAATGTCCTCCTTTGCCGTCCCAACCATGTATTGGAGCCATGAGCTGACCCAACATAGAAATGTGTTAAACGATCCCACATTAAAAAAAATGTGAATTTTGTCACCACTTGATATACAAGTTGGGCCTACACCTAACAACTTAAGCTTTGGGGTTGGAGTTAACTTTAACAATAATAAAGTCATGGTTTCCAAGAATAAATGCTTAGTTTTTTTCATCTCTTCTATTTATTCTTTTGTGGTTAATATGAAAAATTGTGATTAAATGTAGTAATGAGCTGCTTATTATGGGTAGTTACAGAATAGATGTTAAAGAAAATAGTATATATTAATTTTATTATTAATAGTTTGTTATGATAGTGAAATGCCTTGTCTACGTGTACCATGAATCCATCGCTCAGATAAAAACTATTCCTAATTGTCTACCTGTGCCATTGTTGTTGATAGTTACAATTGTACTTGAATTGCTTGCTTGGTCATAGTGCATATATTTTATGTACAATAAAGGAAATTCTTGGACAGAACTAACAAGGGAAACCCATACAAATGGATGTAATGAGAGTTTCTTTTATTCTATGCCAAAATCTCTGCATCAAAAAAAGTTTTGTATTTGTAACAGGCTGCACCGAAACCAGGTGAGTTTTTGTCTGCTTCTCATCTCCTTAACTGTAACCACTTGCCTCCACTTACACCATGTGTGAAATTGAAGTTTGATTGCGAGCAAATTCAGGATATAAGCCGGTCAACATTCCATAATTTTCAGATCACAAATGGATATTTACTGAGCAAATCCCAAAATACTGTTACGAGGAAATTCATTAAATAGTGTATATTGTAGTATGAACGTGGAATATATTATCTTTTCTATGTTTATTTACAAGTTTTTCTATCAATAGATTTTATAACATTGAAACATCTGTCACTGCTAATGATGTTGACTGAACCTCATACCATGGTTCATTAATGCCGGTATCTTTTAGAATTTCGTATGCATATTATATATATATATATATATGTTGAATAGTGGGATGTTATAGCTTTTAGACCATAGAGCTTATGTTGTGGCTATCTTTGTTCTTGAATCAGCTTGTTTTAGAAGGGGTGAGGGCAAGGCAGATGCAGGATGCTCTATTTTTGAATAAGCGAACAATAGGGAGGGAGTCTCAACAAGCCAGTGCATCTCTAGAATTATATGAGATGAAAGCTGCACGAGTTGAAGATCAGGTATACTCCTATCTTGTTTTTTGATTGAACAGACTCAAATGGTGAGTATGATGACTGATTAGTGAGAACTGCCATGTAGCTAAAAGCCTGCTCAGACCAGGTTCAGGAACTTACCGAAGATAAACATAGAAACTCTATTGCTTTTGAAAATATCCAAAAGAAGTTGCTGGATGTACGGAGATCATCTCAGCAAGCAAGCGAATCACTGGGGGAATCGCAAAATAGGATTGTTGGAAGTCGAATAGCACATATGGAGTCAGATGTAGAACTAGAAACAGAAAGGTAGTAATAACATACTCAACCCCTTGTAATATATACAAGTTGTGAGAATAAACTGATGTATCTTGATATTTCAGGTTTGAGAAAAAGAGGATAGAGGAGGAATTTGAAGTGGTAAGTAGGAAGGCATCACAACTTAGAGCACAGACAGAGGGTTCATCTGTTGTGGAAAAGCTTCAGCAGGAACTTAGAGAATACAGGGACATACTCAAGTGCAGTATCTGTGCTGACAGGCCAAAAGAGGTAAATGTTCCCAGCAAGTTCAATTACATGATGTTGAGCACTGCCAGCGTATAGGCAATTGTGGTGATTGTATCACGGATTCTGACTGTTTATATTCAAATTCTCATTGCCTCCAACTTGTCTTCTGTTGTGCAACAGAAGAGAAAGAGAGTGGGATAAATGATCGCATTTGCAGTAGATAGAGAAAAGGAAAACATATCATAATTATTTTAGTTACATTGGAGGTTTCAATAATAGGGTTTTGATTAAAATAATCAATGAAAATGTCTACTTAGGTAATATCTTTATCATCACCAATCTTCCTGGGTATTGGATGAGATTGAGTTGAGCGCTTGGGTTTTATGGAGGGTTAGCTTTGTGCACTTACCCACTTATCTAAACTATATTTTGGCTGTTCTGTTGGAATGACTTTTGCCATTCAGTAAGAGGCATGTCAGAATAATTGTGATTTTGTGTGATTAAAAAGAAACAAGCCTATTGATTGAGGTATTAGTCTATTATGGGTAGGAAACCACAGAAACCGAAGGAATGATTGATATGCATGTAGCACAAAGCAGTCAAATCCAACCAACCTAACTGCCAAACTCTTTCAATTGTCCAATTGGAATACTCTTTTGGCAGAAGTGGAAAAGGAGGTAGAGTAGATGATAGTTTTGAAGAAGTTCTGTGGGTGTCTGCAAATAGCAAACATTTTGTGACATTAAAATTATTTAGAACAGAAGTATTGGATTTTTCCCCCAAAAATTTTCCTTTGTAAAAATACAAATAAATAAATAAGAACATAAGAAACCAATCTGTGGGTATCAGAATGTTGTACATTGTCATTATAGATAATATATCAGGAAATATGTTGGATGGTGATAACATGGGATATCCTTCAGTGTTGTATAGGACAATCATTAACCAATCATATCACACATAAAGGCATGATAATCATTAACAAGCATGCAATCCTTTTCTATTTTATGTTTTCCTTTTCATGATTTTATAATATTTATATCCCGATGAATTGGGGACAAACTGTGTTTGGTTTATGGGTCTATGCCTTGCTATTAGCAGGGGTAAAAGGAAGATATATGTGACAGAAACATAGTTTTAAGATTGTACTTGTCAGTGGTTAGCTATTATTTCATATTCTCGGCCATGTCTGTTTCTAATGATATGCTGCTTAAAGTATTTCCTTATTGTACAGGTTGTCATTACAAAATGCTACCACTTGTTCTGCAACCCGTGTGTAAAAAGAATTATTGAAACTCGTCACCGCAAGTGTCCAGTATGTTCTGCAAGTTTTGGGGTTAATGATGTGAAACCAGTTTATATCTGAATCAAAATGGAGGAATCTATGCTCTCTATCCCGCTGGTGCTTACAATCTGAAGTTTTGACATGGATGCATATAGAATCATGTGTATTGCAAATTAGAAAATTATTGAGAAATGGAACATTGACAAGAACCAAGAGCAGTTCTTCTCTGGTTTCATTCCAAACAAGAAGTGCGTATGATTGTTAGATTTGCAGGTTGTTTTAGGTTTGCTTAATTGACTATCTTCTGTTTACTAGTGTGCTTATGAAATTTGTTTAGTCATTTATGTTGCCGATTTTTCAGAATCTGTCCAATGCTATTTCCTAAGGTGACGGAGGAAGCATGATCATAGAATAAATCTCTAGTGTTAAGCCTCCGGGAAAAAAAATGGTATTGCGATGTAAGTTAGCTATGTATGATGTCTATATCGGTTAGTATATCCTCTAGGGGTTTGTTTCTGAAAATGAGAATGTTGGCAGTTTTGTAACTTAATTGTCGCTGCAGATTTGTACATATCTTGGCTCTTTAATAAGTCAATGTTCAATTGTTTTGTTTTCCTTCTAATTTTTCATTGTTTTACACTTATAGACCATCTATGTCTGTATATTAGCCTGCCAGATCTATCTTATTTTGTTATATTGTTTCTTTGTCCTTTGTGCATATTTATAAATGGTTTGTTGCAAACTGAAATGGAAGCTTCATAAACTAGAATGGGCATACTGAAGACTTCAGCATAAGTTAATTCTAAATACAAAGTGTATTGATAGTTAATTTCTAACATGTCATTGACCAATTATAGTTGAATAACCATTTCAAACATATAGATACAACTCAAGTTCTAGTTTATTTTCATTACTTTACGCACCCTTCAAATAGTCGCAACCATTTTTGAGGGGCCAACTCAAAAGTCCTGAACACACTTCTATACGAGTGATTGTTGGTTCAAATCTCATTGGGTGGAATGGTTATTATTATCATAAAAGAGAGAACTCCTAGTGTGTTACAAATGAAGAATGGTTACTATGAAGAACTTCATTTTTGAAGTATGGTTACTATGAAGAACTTTATTTTCTCAACAAAGCTTCTCCCGAAATAACCATCTACGCTCTGATGCACGCAACACAAACTCTCCTTCCCTATAAATCAACATTAACTACCTTGCTCGTCAGCATTCATCCACAAACTTGCTCGTCAGCGAGGTTTATAGAAAAAATATTCCACAACGCAATAATATCACTGAAATATTCATCCACAAACTTGCCATGTACTTGGGTTAGGCACACCGTACTTGATTTATCACACAATAGCGAAAGAGAGCACTATCATATAAATCAGCATTGAAAAGTACTCCATTCAATCACACATTCTCACTCAAAACATCAATAATAAAAATTAAAAATAACTCAGAGAACGACGAAGTCCTTATTCTATCCAAAGCTATACCCAGGATTGCTATCAAGATTTTGATCCTCAACTTCTCTTCATCTCGGCACCACCAGAACAGTCCTAAGGTTAAGGTGGAACCTTTGTATCGTGAAAACTGGAAGGTGCTTCGGTTTAGCAGCATACCTTTTCCACATATCAACTAGAGCTTTAGCTCGGCCAGAGGGAGGCGAGTTTTGTTGCAAGTTTTGCAGATTTGTAATCCTCTCTAAGCTGAATAAACCTGTATTTGAAGACGAATCAAGTCATGAGACTCGTAATATTGTTGGATGTACACAGGTCACTAGGAAACACACATTTCATGTTTATTAGGTTTTGGATTATGTTCCGGAACAGTTTTGCACAACCTAGTTTATTCCGATTTTAGTTTGTTTCAATTTAGACCAAAATTATTTTCATTTAGTCCAAATATATCGAAAATGATCCGATCAAGACCTTTCTGTTGAATTGGATGGAATAAAATATTAATAATAATACTGACGTGGCAATAAAAATGATAGAATAATTGTTTTCAACATAAAGTGCTAAAATTACCATTTTCACCTAAACTTCTTTTCAAATTTATAATAAATGCCATCCAACATCCACCACCCCTTTGATCTTCCATTTCGTCACTCTCCTCTCCAGCGACCACCTCCTCATGAATGTTAATTCCTCCGGCCACCATAACTTCACCCTCACAGACTAAGAATAAATACAGCACCGACATCAAAGTCATCCTCATTGGATACTAACTGAATCAGATCTCAGCTTCTTCATCCCTTGATCTGGGCTTCCGATTCCAAAGCAGTCATCAGCAGACCCAGTGAGACTAAGACTCCTCTCAAAGCTCAGCCTCCGTGGTTAGATATCGGACTTTTCTTCGCATCGGAGTGCGAACCAAATCTCACCTTCAAAATCTGAACAGGGTTGTTCTTGTAATTAGTGTCAGAACCCTCAAAATCAGTCTCGGATTTCCATGTCTTCCTCTTGCTATTGACCCAAATTGGGCTCCTCCTCACAGAAGGCCCACCCATATCCTCGTTACTGCCATTGGAGACCTTAATTCCATCGAGCCTCATTACAGACCCAGAAGCACCCACAATACTTAACATTGTTCTTCTTCCCAAATCTATATCTATACTAAAAATCGACATGCAGATGTTGACTACAAAGACAAACAGAGTTGTGATGTATCCGGAAGTGTGCTGCGTTGACTATCAGCATGCCGATCACTGGCGCCAGTGTGAATTCGGAGAACTGTGAATAGTCCATTCTGATATGGATAGCATTTTTTTTTATAAATTTGAAAAAAGTTTAGGTTAAAATGGTAATTTAGCACTTTATGCTAAAAACAATTTTTTATTGCCACATTAGCATTCATTATTAATAATTTATTATACTCCTAACAGGGTCTGTCAAATTTAACGGATTATGATATCCGATTAGAAAGGACTAAATCGGAACAAATGGAATATTTTTGGTCCTAATTGAAATAAATTATAGTTTAGAAACTACACGGAACAAACTGGGTAGTACAAGGACTATTTTGGAATATAATCCTTAGGGTTTTTGATCACATGAGCATGTCATGCCACCATCCTAGGTCTTAAAAGATGGATAATTGCTCTCTTAAGGATTTGGGAAATGCAATTCTAGAAAGAATCGTAGAAAAACAAAAACCCAATGCAATCTACTAAAAAAACACATTAGTTATACACCAATTTGGAGGTCTACAAATAACAATTACAACAACAAATTTATATAGCTCGTACCTTTGGGCATCTTTCCTGATTGCGGGACTACCCTCAAACAAAGTAGAAAGACTTTCAGGAGCAACAATAAAGACATTGGCCATGCTGGAGAACAATACATATATATTAGTGCAGTGATTTAGAACATAATAAATATAAGTTGTAGAAATACTAGAACCGTATGCCACTTACATTCCTAGCAATTCAAATTTCTCATCAACAGAAGGAGCATTAAAACTGCGCACAAATTCTCCATACTCGGTTATGTCACGCTTCAGCCGCAATCCTCCACTACAAAATCAACAGAAAAACAGGTGTGATTCGACCTATTGCTGTATAAACAAAAACTAATTGGAAACAAATGCAGCAGAAAACATAAAGTTCACATTATTCACTCAAAAAAAAAAGGTAAACCTGTTAGTTTGATATCCATTGAGCTTAAACAGCTAACAATGACTAAAATACATTATCAGAACTTGTATCCTTATGGGTTTCAATCCTTCCCAGAAAATTTTATTTCCTTTCTAAAAAGAATTTTGTCTGGTTGCATGTTTTTACTCTTAAGTTGCTATAAACTCCTATGTATAAATAAATATTTTTTTTTCTCAGTTAAGAAGAAATGTTCCAATGAGAATTAAATAAATTACAGAAATCAAGAACTCTAGAAGGAAGTTAATTTTATTTATTTAGAGAGCTGATCTAACTCTTCAACCTCCCAGAACAGGTGTAAAAGACAATTTAAACTAAAGAAATAAACTCCACACACACCATGTTTCATGTATCATTATTTTTAAACAGCTGAGAGCAACTTCACATGAAACCTATATTATAATCAAAATTCGAATGAATAGACAATGATCCTTAATTAGAATGATTGTAATTATTCCCTTCAAACTCGTGTGTCATTGGACAAAGAACTTTAACTGAGAGCACTTGAAGCAACAGGATCCTGTACCGAACCCATGCATGTGAAATGAAGGCTCACTGAAGTGTATTCACATAATACACATTGATGTATATTCTTGAGATAACCCCATAACCTACGGAATTAGGCCTTACAGGATCTTGTAGCAACATGTATCATTATTTTTTGTTTTTGTTTTAACCTTTCATGTATGAGTAAGCCTTTATTAATCTACTTTGCAGTGCCCTGTATAAAGGGCTCTTCTCTTATCAACATATAATTAACATTATATTATCAATTTATAATTCAACATACATAACTCAATAAACTGATGCATGCTCAGTCACCCTAACCATGAAAGTTCAAAAATGCACCATATAAATAATTTGACATGGGGATTCCAATAAAAAAAGGTGGCCCTAGATATCTTTATACTGTATTCATGGTTTTTATGATTGTTATGAGGAGTTCTGGATTCATATATTTACTTCTTCCTGACTCAAAAAAAAAAAAAAAAAACAAAACCACACCTTATGATGATGATGATGATGATAAATAAATAAATAATGATGGCAACAGTTATTTACAGGAGAGCTTGATATTCTTGACATAGAAGTAAGAAGCAATGAAACATAAGACCAAGGCTAGTTACCTGGGATTAAAAGTGAATTTCTGCCAATGATTAATCAGACCTTTATGCAATCGATTTCCCTACAGAGAGGGAGAGAAGTTAGTATGTCAATGACAACAAAAAAAAGCTGGAAAAAAAGGAATATACATTACTTATTGCAATAAAATTGATACGATAGCAAAAGTTGATTTTACACGTACACATCAGAAATTTTACTACCAAATGGATGCATCCTGAGTCTTGTTTATTTACAGAACTATTGAAAGTTATTTGTAGAAAAACAACCATGACTAGCAATTAAAGAGTAGGTTGGGGTACTCAATTTTGTAAAACCATATACGTGAACCTAAAGAATGAAAGTACCATACCAATTCTGTTAAAAACGCTTGTTTGTTAAGACCTTCTAGTGCGGTAAATGCTGATTCAAGCACACGGGAAAGGTATGCAACAACTCTGGCAAAAAGAAAAAACGATCATTATATAATTAGCAATGAGGTTCAAATGATGCCTTCTAAACACACTAACATGATTGCATGTGATGATAATGGATATTGGGAACAATATTCATATTTCATATGCCCCAGAAACACAATAGATCAACTTCACATTTAAGCAGTGCCCAAAAAATCATAGGTGTTAGCTTTTATACATCCATAGTATGTCATAATTTTGTCAGTAAGCAAGTACCTTGTGCAGGCAGTTGTTGGTCGATGATCAGGAATCATTCCATCGTCAGGTGACCGATAATCGGTTGCCTTTTGTTCAGCAGACAGCAACCTATCCACCTGCACAGGAGTTACAGATGTCTGAGATGAGGTGGGTGTAAACAAGCATCAGAATAATGCACATGATCTGGAAATTTATTCGTTCATTATTTTCTAAAGGATATAAAATCATTATGAACAATAATTGAAACCCAAACTGAGTGAATGTCTGGAAATCTCTTTAGTGACAGGCTATTTTACAGTAGTATCTAGGTATTAGATGTAATATGCCATAACAGACCTCAGCTATTACAGTTTCAATGCATTGTTGTAGCCCTTTATAGGCAGCTGACTCCGCACTGGACATCGCTGTTGCCATTTCTTCACATGCAGCAGCATGTGCTCCATCTACAGGTAGTAAAAGCCTAGACATAGAATTTGCAAAGTACTACAAGAAAAAAGTCAAACTGGTTAACTTCTCATAATATGAAGCAATTCTTACATTATACAGACTATACAGAAATGTAACACCATACTTGCTGAACTATAGCCACACTGCTACCACATCGTTGTACAGCAACCATGAAAGATTTGAAACTGTTTTCACCAGCTACTGCGGCAGCTTCCGCCTACATATCAATCACTCATTCAATCTCTCACATCGGAGATACATCTGACAGTACACAATTTTAAAAAGGAGGGGGAGAGAAGAGAGAGAAGCAGGTGTTCAGGTAATTACAGCTGAAGCAGCTGCAGCAGCAACCCTTCTACTCATACTTGTGCCCAGCACAAACCTTTCCCTCAAAGCTGCAGCTTCAGTCAGGCTGTCTCTGGCCCGTTCCAGCCCGTCAGTTATATATTGACTAACCTGCAAACATAGAAGATTTGAGTACCTATGACATGAATCTTGTGAGACCCATAGTTCAGTGAACCAACTTACTTGTTCTAGCAGGGAAGTGAACACTGTTCTTACATTCGATGCAAGAATAGCAGGCTGTACAAAGAGATCATAAAAATAAATAAGTAAAAATATCCCACAGAGCATATCAGAACATTAAATTCCAGAAGAAAAAAAAACAGAAGAAAAAAATAAACTAAATTGAGATTGTAGCTTTTGTTGTTAACCACCCTGTAATGTTACCACCCATCACAACATGAATTATAATTCAAAATGTTAATCATAATGCCACTTTTTACATCCCCGCCCATCTATTCATTAGGTATATTGCATTATTTGTCTCTTCATCACCAATGCGTACATATACATTGGTTTGGAAACTATTCTACAAATGATCACAAACTAAGAACTAGTTTCAAGTTGCTGTGGCCTTCTGACTTTTCCACAGCAAATGTAGCAGTTGCTAAGGCAGAAAAACTGTTTGTAATGGTTGTAGAAGCGCTGTTAAAGTAAAGTAAATTGTGCAAAAGCTATTGTGACAATCTAAATAACCAAAATTAAGATTTGTGATGGAGCCCAGTTGCATGTCAGAACTTGTTATAAAACCTTTTAAAGCTATACTTTAGAATACTATTTTCTTGTCGAAATTACAATTATACTGTACATCCCCAAACTTAAAATGAATTCCTTCATATATATATATATAGATAGATAGATAGATAGATTTATTGACTATTGGCTTTTTTAAACTGCTTACACATTTCCTGTTAAATATACATCCTTCACCGATTTTTCAAAACTACAATTCAACTGCTAGAAGAATAGAAAATCACTAACAAACATTTCCACAAGGAACCTCCAGTGAAAAATAAAAAAATGAAGATTGAGCTGCATGAGAGCTTAGCATTCATATTCTATGTGCATTGACAGATATTCTAAGCACCCCTGGATGTTCTGATTTCTTTTATAACAAGGAAGCCTTGTGAGTGTAATAGAAGACTTCCAAATGTTTCAATCATCATGCAGTAGAATTCTCAAATCGAAGTCCAGGGAAGAGGCAAAAAGTTACTATTTTCTTCATCTAAAGCACTTAGCCAAGCATTTAGCATTTGACTTTTTAGTTTGATAGATGCAAAACTATCAGCACCCATTGTAACAAAATGTATTATCAAAGGGGAAAAAACAAACTTGAGATGAAAACACGTTGCATCTGGAGATTGCTTCTTCATTCCAACGTACAAACTCTGTCACTACAGTAACAGATATTTGTGTAGGTGAAGATGCTACTGAAGCTCCTTTTGATCGCCCAATTGTCCCACTTGACTCAGATTGGCTCTCAGCACATAATTCCTCCATCTGCATGCCAGAAGATATATATGCATGTTACCACGACACTTAGAGCATAAATGAAGTTGTACCCTCAATCAGAAGGTTGTGAGATTGCAAAATGAAAATTAATACAACCTTCGCTTGATATAGTTGTTTCAGAGAGGCCTGCTCATTCTCGGGATATTCATCTTTATGAGCAGCAAACAGAGACTCTGTGAGGCCTGAAGTAACAGGAAGATGCTATGAAGACATTGAATATAAATCATGTGGAAAAAATTCCAGGACAAGGACATTACAAGAATAAAAGAAGATGGAGCTGATGATTTACAATGACGGGTGGCTAAAAGAACACAAATATATTAACAAAATCTTTGCCATTGTTCCCAAAATGCAGAGGAAAATACATATACTAAAAGTTTATCACATCGTGATAAATAAATAAATAAATAACATTGTTCAGATATTCACATATCTGCCCAGCTAGAGTACCAATGTCAGGAAGGCAAAAAAGCACTAAATACTACCTCAGACATATAATATTGTTCAATAAAGTCAAGTTAATATCACATTATGCACTCTCCCCCATAGAGTATGCTTTTAGAAGGCTGGTTTTAAATACCAGTTTAGCGTTCTGAGCGGAAACTCTCATATGGCAGCTGGAAGCATGCCAAACTTCATAATTTTCAAGACCTTTATGCCTTTTCTTCAGGAGTCACAAAGCATAAAGCACAATCAAAATGAAGAAATATCATATATGATTGTTTCTTGGCAATTATTTAACCTAGAAGTAATCAAATTACAACCCTATCTTAACCACAGCTAAAGCTCACCAGTTGAGGAATCTGCATTTTGTAGTGTTTCTTTTATATCATTATTGTTTATATATTTTTTTTTATTTGCGGGGCTGAGGGTCCAAAAATGAGCTATACCATGGGGAGTAGGGTTTTGCCTCTTTCCCAAAGCCCTGAACCTAGATGTGAATGAAATTTGACCCCCGATCTAATGAGAGGCTTCGCTAGTTGAACCAACTGGAGCCCACAGTATAAAATTTTATTACCAAGATTACCATAATAAGTTGTATGCAAATTCAAACGTGAAATACTGATTTAAGTTAATTCTTTACCCTCAATATCCAAGTCACCACAGCCAACGGCTCGTAGATCCCTTGCAAGTTCCTGTGTCTTCTCATATGCCACTGCTAGCACTCTAAGATACTGAAGCCACGAGTAAAAAATATAAATTACGTGAATATCTTATCATCACCTAAAATGGGCAAGGGCTCAACAATAAAATTTTGTACTCACTAATAGAAGTCCCCCTTCCTCCATAGGAGGTAGATTCACAAGAGATGGCTTCACTAATAATTTGTCCAGAAGGGCAGTAACTCGCTGCTCCAAAACTCGCTACATAAAACAATATGTAAAAGTAATGGAATCAACAGCCAATTTGGAATGGCATATAAACAATTTATCTAGTCACATGAAACACATGAACAGCAACAAACATACTTCCTATCTATGTACCTGAACTAAAATTGACATAACTTCGTTAGGAGCTGGAAACACAGCCGTGATTGTCGCTGCTTCTTTACGTACAGTATCTGCAGAATGAACCAACAAAGGTATAAAAAAATACATTGAAGAATTGTACCAGTAGAATTAAACATAGGTTGTGTGAATTTTAGAGAGGAAAAGAAGTGGAGAGGAATAATTTTCCTTTCTGGAAAAGAGAAAGAAGTCCATCCACTTTTATGCAGGGCCCAATAGAGGGGCAAAAACCCTTATCATGAGAAAATATTGATATTTCCCCTAATTTTATTACTTTGCTCCATAATAGAGAAATATTTTGTTAAAACAGAAAAATATAGGGTTATATTATAGTTCATCCTCCAACTATATATTCAAACCATAAATGATCCCTGTGGTGTTAGGATTTGTGCATGACTAGGAAGATAGTTATTATTAGCTAGTTTCCTTTTAATTATGTAGTTTCATATTTCTAGTATTTTCTTTTCTTAGTTCATATGTCTTGTATAAATTAATAGTTCGTTATTCAATAATAACATACAATTCTTCTCTTCAAAGTCAACATGATATTAGAGTTGGTTGTGATCCAGGCATGGGCCCATTTATGTTGTCTCCCCTGTGACCCGCTTGCAAATAGCCCACATGTGGAAGAAAAAAACCTACAAGTGAGGGGGAGTGCCGATTTAAAAAGCCCCTGATTGTGCACGTGTACAGCTCACCGATAAAAAAAAATGTGAGGCTCACGCGCGAGAGAGAGTGTTGAAGTGAACGATAAAGTGTCCCACGTTGGAAAAACTTAAAGTGATGACATATAATGATGCAAATGAAACACTACTAATAAGGTTGACCTTTTAGTAGTGGAAGCTCAGGCCGTTGTATGTAGCCCAAATATGAAATTTAACAATCCCCGCGCTATTTTTTTTTATTCGCACTTAACCATCAAATGCTACAAACAGGCATCATTTCACAAAAAAGTGGGGTTGATGAATGTTAATTAACAAAGCCCATTCCTCAATTATTTTAACATGTCTTCCATGTTATGTTGGGAAGTGAATTTAAGTTAGTGTGCACAACATGACATTAACTATTGTAAGAATCTGCTAACTAATATGCATCAACCCCTTTCGTGAAATCTGCCTATTTTCTATAGGTGGAAAATCAGGTGCGGTTAACAAATTAGGTGGGAGACTTATTCTTCATTCATGATATGTGTATAGTTGGCGGATTAACACTTAGTTTAACCCTTATATTTTCTTCTCCCCTATTTTCACTCCCCCCTACCAAACAAAAGAAAGTCATATTCATTCTTTTCATCATAACAAACAATAGGAGAAAGAAAAAAAAAAACGATTTCTTTCCTTCCGACCATAGCTAAGTTGAAAGGTATAGACCAAACCTGTGATTTCTCTGTACAAGGAAGAAAGACCACGAGCAACATTGTTAGGACTAAGTGGGGAACCCTGGTCTCCAAGGACCAATCTGGAGTCTGCAGTCATGACTTCCACATCAATGAACATTGGTCGTGTTATCACATAATGTTGCATAGCACTGGTACCCCTATTAAACTGCATTGTAAGTTAAAACATAAGTATGAGGAAGGACAAAATGCACATGAAAGAATAAAAGGATTCCTTTGCACACACATCAGGTTCATCATACTTCATAAAATCGGAGCATTTAATTCAAATCATCAATTTAATATGATGATGTCATGATGCATTAAATAAAAGTCCAAAAGGGAAAGAAAAAACAAAAAATATAATACAATATTATTCAAAATTGACTTTCTTTCCCATGTTCCAAATGAAATATCAATTGGAAAAGAATTTTGCATCATTTCTCATGGCATCATTAACTTCATCATAATTGCTTCAACATAAACAAAAAACACAGTATTTTAATAAATATCTTCTCCATGTTATGCTAGAACCTTATACTTCAGTACACACCCATGTGAATAGGGAACAACAAATAAAAGGAAAGAAAATATAAACCTCACTACATGATCATTTTGAAGTGTAAGTAATAACAAGAAAGGTGAAGAAATGGAAATGAGAATCTCATTCCATCCATCATAGAAGGGAATTAACTTGATCATAAGCAAGGCAATGAGAATGGCAATAGAAATGGCGGATTATAATCTAAACATCATCAATGGGATCGCATTCTAATTCTTCATTTTCATTTCTCAACTGAAAATCATAATCCAAATGCTATTTTATGGTTTTCCCTGCCCATATATTCCTCCTCTCTCTACAAAATTGGTAAGGAAAAGTTAATTTTTCCCTTTGAAATTTAAATTTCTTTATGGTATAGAGCTTTGACTATTTCACTATATTTTCTCTTAAATTCAGCCCTAAATGGACATAGTCATTTGAGTGTTGGGCTCCAAAGACTCTGAAAAGTCATAAGATGGGGGTAAGAGAGATGAGAGAATTTAGGTGGATGGGTGGTAATACCAAAAATGATAAGATTACGAATGAGTTTCTTCGAGGGGTAGTTGGGGTGGCATCAATTGAGGATAAGACACGAGAAAACTTTTTATAGTAGTTTGGACATATAGACTAGTGACCCCGTGAGGAAAGTTGAGAGGACTTAAGAGTAAATTAAAAGGGGTAGGAGTAGGACTGTAGGAGTAGATCTAAATTAAGGTGGAAAGAAATAGTGAGGGAAAACGTGATACTTGGCTTACCAAAAGAGATAACACCAGTTAGGATGAAGTGGAGGAGGAGAATACGAGTCAAGGATCCCAAAGAGTTTTGTTAAAAGATTCATGTGGCCAACCCCGACATAGTTTGGGAAGTAGCTTAGATGGTATTATTGTTGTTTAAAAATGGAAAATGCAAGTCGGCACTACAACAACTATGAACAAAATCGTCTTAAAAAAGTATTACCTGAGATAAAATTTTAGCACATTCTGCCATGGTAGACAATTCTCTTTTCTGTGATGCCGCATCAAACCGAGACAACAGTCTATTTTCCAGTTCTGCACAGATTAAAATACCAAGTTGAATGGCGCACCAATATACCTCAAACTTCTGCTGGCAAACAAATTATACTCTATTCATAGAAACATAGACAGTATACTTTTTCAGTCACAAATTTTCATTCCTTCTTAAACTTTCTTTGAGAAATGAATAACCTCTCTATTCTTCTCTTCTTCAGTGGCAAGATTTAAACCTAATACATACCTAATCATCCCACCATATTATCACTTAGGCCATGGATTATAAGAAATGAATTCCATTGCATACGCATGAAGTCATAATTTTTATACCAGTTGTAAATTCCCCATGAACAAGAATTCAAGATTCTATGATTTGTGTGATTTAATGGAATTAACATTTGCTATATTAATAAAGAGAACAGATAAATAAATACCGTACCATTGCAGTAGTCCTGAAGATTAGCAACTGCAACTTCTAATCCTCGGCTAGCAGTAGCATTTCCCATAACCGATGGAGCGGCTATGCCTTGGCTTCCAATATCTTCTTCAGCAAAGGCCCCTAAAATCCACATAAATAGCATGAAGATAATATTTATTCATATAACTTGAAAAGCAAAGCAATACAGTAGCAGAAGTTATCAGCCTATGAAGATGCTTTCTCAAATTAGTCACTCAAATAATGTAGAAGAGAACGAAATGTACAAAGCCATTATGTCAAATAAATAGTCCATAAACTATAAACAAAACATTATTAGAGAAGGATCTTAAAGGGTCTATTTAATTTTGCTTGACTAAACAACGAATGTCAACATCGGTATGTGAAGTGATGATAGAGATGGTCAGGGGCAGATTGGAGTAGTGATATTTGATTCACAGATCAAATTACTTGTAGCCAAAGAAAGAATCCTGAATGCTATCATGCTTATGTAAACAGGAAGAGATAGACAGTCAAGACTACAAGATTACTGCCAGCTTTCTGAGTTAGTAGAATCATCTTACGTAATTTTTGTGCAATTGAAGCAGCTTCTGCAACACGGCTATCATCAGAAAATAGAGGTGACAGTTCCATGAGGTCACCTGGGCTGCCATTGAACTCCATCAAGTACTGCAGGAAAATGATCAGAATTTTTTTTGTGTCCAAAACAAAGAGTACTATACACTGAAAGATACCAATTACCATTACCTTTATCAGCTCTATTGTTTGACTAGCGGTTTCTCGCTGAGAGTCTGCACTCTGACAAGGAGGAAAACTTATGATGCGAATATGAAAGAACACCATCCAATAAAAATAGAGACTGAGAAAGGGACAAAATTTACCTGCAGATGATCTCCTATTTTTGCAGCAGTCTGTCCAACACTAGATATACGGGAATCCAACCTTGCAAAGCTATCGAACAAGCCATCAACACCTTTTTCCAGCTGAAGTAATAAGCATAAAGAGATAGATTGGATATCATTTTCAAACTCATCATATACTATATAATTCGGTAGGATGATATTTATTAAAACAGACAGAACACTAGTAAATAAACCTCGGCTAGAGTCTTGCGGTGCTTGGTGTCTTGAACAGAAACCTCCTTCTTGAGATTGTTTAGTTTTCCATCAATCTTAAACCCAAGGGAAATTCATAAGAAGAAAAATGTAAATGCCTTTTGTCATTAAAAAGTCCAAGAACAAGCAACCAAAAGAAAGAAAGAAAAAAATACCTGTTTCCTAAGATCAACCAACTCCCTATGGGAATCCTTAAAGAGAGATAAGAGAGCATCTACTTCTGGGAATAAAGGGGTTGATAGTCCTTGCGTTAATTTGGGCAAATCAGATGGTACTCTCTTGTGATGTCCATTTACCATAACATCACCACTCATGCTGCCATGATGCCCATGCCCATGTCCATGTCCATGTCCTTCTGATGAATCTGTTTCTTCTTCTTGAAAAGATGGGAGCAGTTCATTCACCAGATTACCGAATAATGCATCAAATGAAAAATCTCCCTGGACATATTATTCCGAGAAATGTAAAAATTTCATATGAAGAGTCAATACATCAAAGCAAAACAAAAAAGTAGTGCCAAGTAATGCATCAAAAAAATAGTGCTGAGTAATGCACATAACTATCCTGAAGTTGTCAAATTTTTCATGTAACTACCCTAAAGTTTACTTAGCATCAATTAACTACCTTGAAGTTGCATCATATCAATCTGAAAGTTAGATTTAACTCCTATTTGTTATACCAATTATGTCCTCATTTTAGTAGTTTAAATAGTTTAAAATTTTCACATCAATTGAAAATTCTTCCCAAAATCATTTCAAACAATGTATCACTTTCACATGAATCATCAGTCAATCAAAAAACAAAATATTGTACCAAACAATGCACCTGATGAAAAAACTCACTGCAAATTATTCATAGACATTGCAAGATAATAACACGAACAAACTAATCAATCAGTCAGAACAAACTAAAATTCTCACATGAAGAAGCAATTAATCAAAACAAAAAACAGTAACAAAAGTTCCTTCAAAATTTTGTTTACCTTAAAGTCATCGATGTCCAGGATGAGTGGAAGAGAGTTAGCAGAAGATGTTTTCGAAGCCCTATCCTTCTTCGTCGCATCTCTCTCTCTCCTCTCTTTCATTTCAGCTCCAAATCAAAATCTAACAAGCAATTACAACAGATAAGCCCCAAAACTAGCTCGATTCGCATCGATCAAAAACCAGAGATCTCTTGAAAATTGAAAGTGGAACAGTGAGTAGTTACCTGGAAGAGAAAGGCGTTGTCGCAGACGCGAAAGTGCGAAGGAGAAAGGTACGGAGAGACGGCAGATCTCCTTTGTTCGTCACCTTGGATTTTCTGCTATTTAGACCGTTTCTCAATTACTTGTTTCCTGGAGCATATCGTTTCTACTTGCAGACATTTTGTTTTTCACGAAATTGCAATTCTTGCCCTTGTATTTCTCTCTTTTCTCATTTTCCACCTCCAACCAACATTCTTTTATTATGCGGAAAATAATCTTCTTCTTTTTTAAGGTAAAAGATCTACTTTGGTCCCGAACTTTGGTGTTTTAACCTAATTTAGTCATTGAACTTTTGTTAACCAAAATTAGTCCTTAAATTT
>JAYMTE010000098.1:0-25079 GCA_036897545.1 Pelargonium fulgidum
TTCTTTTTAAAAAGAGTTGAAGCACAAAACTGCTTCCAATCTTTTTATGAATATGAGCTATTTTGTGAAGTTGATCCAAACACTCTCTTAATCGTTGTTAGTTAATATTTATATTTCTTATTCTTATATAAGTTGTCACGCGCGCGTGCGCGCGCACATATATATATATATTGCTGTTAATTTAGCGACTTCGACGCATTATGGAAGGATTCCCTTGCTAAATCAAGTTTCAATTTGCCGAGAAAAATTCACTTATTGATTCGGTCATTACAAATTAAAATTAAATTTTGTTAACGATAACTAGTTTGGTTTGATTTTAACCGAAAATTGAACTGATTGATCTTCATAAATTTGATTTTAACCTCTTTGATTTAAATCAATTCGTTTTGAAAATTGAACAAATTAAGTGGTTAAGCGACTGATCTTACATTCTCACCTCGACCTTTACCTTCAAATATCCGCAATTATTTGGAACTCCAATATTGCCTAGAGATTTGAACCAATAAATATTTTGAAGTTCAATTTTGCCTATGTCCAAAAAATTTCCATAAATGTATGCAATTGGTATACATGAAGAATACATGATTTTAGTCAAATTTAAGGTTTTTAACTTGTCAAAAATGTGCATGATGATTTAATGCATTTCTCATAAATAAGTAGAATTTCAAGGATAGCAAATCCTAAATGCATACATGTAAAGTGAATGGAAGAGAACAATTAAATTTGCTTCTAAACCCAGGACTCCTCATGCATAACAATACTTTTGGTTACTAAACAAAAGTGTTTTAACTTCTAAGCATTTAAAACTTGGACTAACCTAGAAACAACAAACACAGAAAGTCATTAAAGCTTCACTACATGTAATTGGATAATACTCTGGCATTTCCTTCTCAAATTTGCCATTGTCGCTATATGTTTACGACGATACATTCGCAATAATGAGAGCAAATGCTCATACACTACCAGATCAGACTTTCGGGAGCGAGCAAATGCATCATCATCAGCTGTTCTTCACTGGTGGCTTTCCGTTGGACAGATCATTTGGGACTTCATCCACAGAAGTTGAACTGCTGCTACTTTGATCTTCGAAAGCCAATATTGGGTCGGCAAAGGACCGAGTACAAGGCCACCTTGACACCCATAAACTGCTCGTTAGCTTCACAGAGCACATAAGTTCCAAGTTGAAATATATGCATTATACACACAGGCACACTTAATAATACCTGCTTGACTGTATAACCGCACCACCTATTGCAGTTTTCTCATTGAAAACGTCATCTGCAAGTAACATATATCGAGTCAAAAAATATAAAATAAAGAAGAAAAATATAATATTCCCGTAAAAAGTACCTATTTCGTAAATGAAAATTTCATAACAAACTAGCCCGAAAAGAATAATGATTCTTGTGGCAAGTCAATGGCGGTTAAAATAAAGAATTACTCTAAAAATAGGGAAATATTACCAAAATACCAGAAACCCATTTCCTGAGAAACAACAGTCAGAGAAACTGCTAAAGGAAACAAAGTGTGGTCCGTCTTAAACATGTGGGCTTTGGTGAACTTTAAACGTAATTATAGTAAATAAGTCGATACAAACACTTGAGACTACATCTGCAAATGGAGGTTCTTATTTTATTTGCTATAATGAAGCAAATCCTAATGGTGAATATTAAGTCTAAACTTCAGCACTTTTGATCTGAATGGCTACTCCAAGTTTAAGAACATAGATGCTCCATTTTATTTATAGATTTTAAAATATCAATAATTTGCAGTTTAACAGTTGAAGGTATCTCCTAATTTATTCTGTTTTACTGAAGCATTTCTTTTACTTCCCTTGTTACATCCTATATAATTATGAAATTCGTGCAAAAGTCGCTATCGAGGTCGGTTTTTGAAAGTTACTTCTAAGTTTGCACTTTCTTTACTAATCACCACCACTTGGTAGTCCCTCTCATTGATCTAAAAAAACCTATACTCAAGAAGACCCTGTTTCTATACCTACTGGTCTCTACAATCTTTCTGTTATAGTAACCTATGTCAGTGCATTTCTAGGATTTGAAGTTGTTTGAACTAAGCCAAAAAAAAAGGATAAAATATATTGGAATACAATTAGGTTGTGTTTGGAATCTTGAAAATAATTTGAAACGTTGTTACTACAAGGATAATGTTTGGGACATCAGGAAATTTGAAATGAGAAGGTATGAGTTGTCATTTAAAATTCCAAGTTGTAGGCATGTTTTGAATCCTAATGGATTTGAGACAAATCCAAATCCAAATTCTTGGTCCATCCAAACATTCAATTTGGCTCAAATCCAGAATTTCACATGAAATCCAAGAATCCAAAAAAAGCATTATGTGTTACTCATCCAAATTATTCAAGAAACCAGCATCAAACCCTATTGTAAATCAAATTTTTAGCTTCTCCTACCACAAAAGTGGGCAAACAAATTATTGTGAAGCTATATGCATTAGATCAAATAAACATATAGAACAGACAATTTATAATGATCTTGAGTGTAGCAACCATCAAAATAAGCACATTCTTTGGAATTAACACTAGAATCTGAACAAGTGCAGCAGGTGTGTGCATCTGCTCCAATTCTGCCTAGAAGTAAATAATAGAAAAGAAATTTGAGAATGATGTGAGCCTTTTTTAAACAAAATAAATGAGAAAGGGGAAGATAAAATGTAAAAATGCAAAGGCCCGAATATAGGTTTGTTTACCTTTTTATGTTATTCTTTGTATCTATTTAGTGTTAACGCTTTACTTTTAGGTTTGCACTTTATTAACCAATAACCACTTCTTATTATTCCCTCTTTGATCTCAAAAACCCTAGACTCAAGACTTTGCTTCTATACCTTTTTGAATCTACTATTTATCTGTCATAGTTAAGCCTAGTTACCTATGACAGCGCATTTCTAGGATTAAGCATCATTCAAGTGTGAAGAAATAAAACAAACTGGAACGATAATGTTACTTGTACGAACTATTCAAGAAAATAGCATCAAACGTTGTTGTGAATAAATAAAAATTAGGTTTTTATACCATGAAAGTAGGTAAAGAAATTAATGTGAAGCTATATTCATTAAATAAAATCGACGTATAGAACAGGCAATTAATAATGTTCTTGATGGTAATAGGAAACAGCAGTCAAAATAAGTATATCCTTCATAAGTAACGCCAGCATCCGAAAACGAGCAGCACATGTGCGCATCAGCTACAATATTCCAAAGAAGTAGCAAAAAAAAATTTAAGAAAAGAAAAATGTAATGGTTTGGTTTAGATAGTAGATAAACATTTGATGCACACAAATTTACCTTTTATGCTACTCTTCGTATATATTTAGGTTTAATGCATAAAATTCCTAGAACCTGAATGGGTAAAAGTATTTAGTTTTTATCACAACTTTCTATGGTTTTGTTACTTTTCAGAACTTTATTTTATGCCTTTTTCTATTACCAAAAAGGAAAAACCAAAATGCCCTACTACAACCGAATTCTCCCGAACTTAATATGGCTAAGGTTAGCACTGTTCTAGCATCAATAGGTCAACTGTGGGTTAAGAACTTGAGAACCGACATACTGCTCCAAGTACCAAAACCAGACCAAGTTGTATACATAAAGTGAATTGTATAGGCATTGCAGACTCCATCTAATATTCTAATCAATTCCGAAGTGCATAGAAATTCAGATTTCTGAAACTAAATATTTATTAACGATAGAGAAGAAAATATTCAATAGCATTGACAATGAAGTAACACTAAATCGCACATGATGTACTAATGTGGCTCACCTACTCAGCTACTATATGTATGGATAAGCTAGCAAGTCAATCATTAAACTTGAGCATATGCACAACAGTATATCAAAATTCTTAAGAAAACTAAAACTCACAATCTTTTCACCTTGTTTTTTATTTCAACTCATTAGTTTTTGTTATAAACAGCAAGGCTGTCTCTGGGTCAGCTTTTCGTGCAACTCAAGACTATTCCCTCACTGTATGATCGTAAGGGCGCACCAACCACTTTCGGCTCAGAGCATTCAAGGGACCCCGACCCCAAGAATTGAACCAGGTGGCCAAAGAGGGAGCAAACCACCTTAACCACCAAGCCAACCATTGGGATTTTTCACTTTGTCTTTCCCTAAACTTCTTCAAAGGCCCAAACACAGTGTTGAAGAAAACAAGAAGATGAAAATTAACAAAACAATTGTTCTATCAAAGACGGCAACAAAGGGGACATTTGACGACACTTCAATCCTTAAATGAATGAAACCAAGTCGAATTGATTAGAAGATTTGCTTAGGAATGGGAATCAAGAATCAAAATGGGAATGAGATTCTAATTGCCCCGGTTTGGACTAAGACTTTTCTGTTCATGTAAATGACTGGAACGAGAATCTCATTCCCATTTCCGTTACAAAATTGTTAATACAAACAAGGTTCTCATTGTGCATGTTTGATTTAAGACGTTTTAGTCATGAAAACGATAGGTTCCCATTTACATTCCAACTTTTTTAATCCAAACAGTACCAAATTTCATCCAGAACACAAAATTGTCTCTATAACAGCATCAAAAACTATAATATGACTAACAATTTTACCTCCATAAAAGTTCTTATGAGAGAAGTATGATGCGATGAGCATACGAGTGTGTTGAGCTTCATATTTTCTGTACTTAGCCATGTAATCTGGGCTGTAAAGATCACTGCCCAAAACAATGAAATCACATTACTCTTTTCTATAAATATTTGAATCCAATATAAGCCCTAGAAATGAACAGGCAATTGTAGGGTTTTAGATGTTCCAAATCAGCTGTAGAGGAAGAAGAACCATATGGTTGAGATCAAATACGTACCATTTTGGTGCCAAGCCTCCTCCGGCGCCAGCGCCGGCCGTATCCTCCTTCTCCGGCGACATCTCTAATATGGGTCGACTTGTTTACTTCACTACGGATATAATGTGAAATAGACATTTATTTTGTTACTAACATATAATTGTCTTCTATGCCAATTTGTGTTACACAATGCTATGAAAGTTTAATATTATGTTAAATAAATTTGACCTGTTTATTAATTGGTTAAATAATAAGAAATGTTCGACCTGTTCATAAGTGAGTCGATATGACACGACACAACTATTATATTGAAAATAGTTAAGTCTAAAGTTATACGACATAATCTGCCGTGTTTAAATAAACAAGTTGATAGATATATTTGATTTATTTAACTTAAATACGTTATTTTTTAGACGATACGTTTTAACATTTGTATTTTTATTCTTAAATATGTGAGTTATTGATCAAGTTAAACATGTTAAACAGATTTAACAGGACACGTTACAATTATTAAATGGGTTAACATGAGCACGACACAAATTTGATTATGCTGAATTCATACTCATTAAAACTTGTATCGTGTCACGACCCAGAGTACTAGTCATACATGGTACATAGGAATGAGTGGGCAAGTTTCCTTTTTTTTTTTTAAAAAAAAAAAATCTCCACATTTATTTTTAGGGACTATTTAACGTGAAAAACACAACTCTCTCAACTAGTATTTTTCTTTCTTCCAACTCCTTTAAAATTGACATCAAATCACATAGGATAAAAGAACAATTTGGTTTATGGGCTATCAAGAATTAGACAATTTAGTCCATGTACTTAAAATTGAGCCTGTTACAAGATTCTGATATTACACAGACTGCATGCATGAGTGAGAATAACGTTTGCGTTCGATCCTTACCCAACAAAATTATAAGAAGAGGAAGCGATAAAACGGCCTAAAACTATCGACTGCGAGTTTACGGGCCCGTTCAAGTACCCAACAGATTCTGTACACAAAACTGACACGTGGGCATCCGATAACATGATGACGTGGACAAAAGTTCACCATGTCATCTCCTTCTTCGTTCTCAAACAGACATAGACCAGACGAGAGCAGTCTCAACACACTGAGACTGAGAGCGTAACAATCGAGAGTCGCTCCACAATGTCCAAGCTCCATCTTCTTCACATCCACAGCTTCCATGTCCTTTCCCTCTCTCGCCGCTCATTCTCCGCCAACAAATTCCTCTTCCGAGCCCCAACTCTGCTCAACCCTCACTCCAATTCCATCTCCGCTTCTGCGCCCAGGAACTTCTCGGTTCGCGCTTTCGACGACTCTCCGCCCGGAGACGACGGTGGCCAGAAACTCAATCCAGTGGTGGCCAAAGCCGATTCCGTACGAAATGAGGATTTTCCGACCGGAGAGTTCGAGTTCAAGGAGAGGAGTCTGTGGACGAGTTTCGTGGTGAAGCTTCGCATGCTTTTTGCCTTCCCCTGGGAGCGCGTCCGCAAGGGAAGCGTCTTGACCATGAAATTCCGCGGCCAGGTTGCTTCTCTTTTTCCGGTTTTGTGATTCAATTTGAGATTTTATATGTATGGACGATGCATACATACATCATTTATTTTAGCGGTTTATGTTTATCTAGTTCTTGTGACAACTGAATCTTTTCATTTGTTGATATGGATGTGATCAGTTTGGCATTTGTTGATGTGCTTTGCTTCTACATACCAAATTGATAGCTAAATTTGTCATTTGTGAGGTGCATTTGGTTTAGTAGCTAAATTTGGGATTAGCTAGTGCTCATTTGGTTTGGTATAAAGAAGCAAACCAAAAGTTTATATATATGGAGAGAGAAAACAAGGAATTTCGGCCAGTCTTTTCTTGACTGTAGCCAAGACACAATAGAATATTCATTGGGACGGGTTTGGGTGCAAATTTATGAGGTGGCATGGCTGAGTCTCAAGTCTCAACCACTTAAAATTTGGCTGAGATTCTTTTTTCTCTTATATACACACCGAGAGCAAGGAGTCTTAGCCAAGCTATTAGTGGCTGAGACTCAGTTAAGACACTAAATAAATAAATTCGGGCTGGCGCTCCACACACACAAGGCGGGTATGAGTGTTGATTCATGAGGTGACATCACCTTATTGGCATGGATGAGTCTCAACTGCTACAAATTTGGCTGAAATTCTTGTTTCTCTATATGTGGAGAGAGAAGAATCCTTGTTGAGCAGTTAATAACTGAGTCTCAGCCAAGTCTACTAGAGTTTGACCATTAACTCTCATACCCAACTCAATGAATTTGTGGGCGTAGAGCGCCTGTTAGAATCCATTTCTTTTATCTATTGCTGGAGTCTCAACCATCAAAAAATGACCGAGACTCCTTGCTCTCTGTATATATCTGGATTATGTCACACCTGAACTAACTTGAAGAGTTATGTATCAATCTCGTATGGTTTATATTTCTCTGGGTTCTTATGAGAATTGAATCTGTCATTGGTTGACATGCTTTTACCCAATATGACATTTTTTTTTACGTGGTCTGCTACTTCCACCAAATTGATAGCCCTGTCATTTTTTTAATGTGCATATGTTTCGGTTCAATCCATTTGAAAAATGTATCTTATGTGATAACCAAGTTTTGGTTATGGTTTTGATTTACCGTGGTGCTAACTATTTCCAAAATTATTTTTTACTATTTTTTTTTTTGTTTCGTTTCAGATAACTGATCAGCTGGCAAATCGTTTCTCCTCAGGGCTATCTCTACCCAAAATTTGTGAGAATTTTATAAAAGCTGCGTATGACCCTCGTATCTCGGGTATATATCTTCACATTGAACCTTTGAACTGTGGATGGGGTAAAGTTGAAGAAATTCGAAGACATATATTGGATTTTAAGAAATCAGGTATTGTCATAAGCCCCATACAAGTATTGCTTAGAACTTGGATGTTTATGCTCTGACAACCAGTCATTTGTGTAACATTTGCAAATGCATGAATTCCTGTGTCCTCTGGCTGCATAAGATAATCATATCTTTGCCGGGCTTGTTTCTGTGCATTCATTTGAAGTGCTGTCACTATTTCTCTTATGATTCTATGTCATATGCTATTTGCAATGTTTTCCAATGCTTTTGCATAAAAATAACATGAAAAATTCAGCTAGACTGTCAAGTATGACAAACATTCCAACTATGTTTATATATGTATATATATATATATTGTTGTGTTCCATTTACTATTTATTATATTTGGACTTGGAAGTATTTGATATTATATATATATATATATTGTTGCTCATGCTATCAATTTCATTTTAGTCTTGTTCCTCAATTTCCTAGATCCAAGCAGAGCACAAATTTAAAAGTAGGAAGCACCTTAGAAGTGTCATTCTGTCCTCTCTTCACTATGGGGGCATTCATGTATAGTGGAGTAAATGACTCATTTATTTTTAACTTATTTATTTTTTGTGTTGCATCTGCCAAATTGTTTCTACCTGAGATTTTACATATGAGGACCATTGATTTTGATATTCTTATCAAACTTGTAGGTAAATTTATTGTGGCCTACGTCCCTGTATGTGGGGAGAAAGAGTATTACTTAGCCTGTGCTTGTGAAGGGATATATGCTCCACAAAGTGCTTATTTTTCATTAACTGGTCTGACTGTTCAATCATCATTCCTTGGAGGTAAGCTATTTTCCATGTAAAACAGAATAAATTAGGAGAATAAGGCTGTGATAACTTTTAATACCATTATGCCAATTGAGATTATGCAACTGTTTCTGGTTATGGTGGGAGAATACCTTCAGTTTTTTTGAGGTGATTACATTAGGTTATCATAAAACATAGTAGAAACTTCCATTGTCCTATATCGTGAGAATAGACCCGCATCCATTTTGTTCCTTTCTTAGAAAACCTACTCAAAATATAGCCGATCTTTCCTGGAAATTTATAATTTTGAAGCTTTCTTGCTTACGTATGATACTTTCAAGAGGTGTACCAGTCTTTCGTTTAACCTATTATAAAGTGTGAGCTAGTTGCAGAAGGCCTTTGATTGTCTCTGGTGTGGTGCTGAGGATATTGAATTTGCTGTTATGTGCATAATGAGAGGCTCGTAGGAGGATGTGTAGGCTATTTCAATTCAATTTGTATTAAAAATATCTGCCTGTTTATCCTTATCTGGTAAAAGTAATTTCTGTGCTATACAGATGACATCAATTGGGTGGTTCGATCAATTTGTTTTTCAGGTGTTTTTGAGAAAGTAGGGATTGAACCGCAAGTGCAAAGGATAGGCAAGTATAAGAGTGCAGGTGATCAACTTATGCGTAAAACTATGTCTGAAGCAAACCGTGAGATGCTGACTGCGTTGCTGGATAACATTTATGGGAATTGGTTGGAGAAAGTTTCTTCAATAAAAGGTGTTTTTGTTTTCTTATCATCTCTCTTGATCTTTAAATTTAAAATAAATTCATGGGAAGCTAGCTGGATAAAGTTTCATTTTTGAAAAATTGTATGTCGTGAACTTAAATTTTTATATTGAGTTCACAGGTTTTTGCAATTTTTTATACAGGAAAGGAAAAAGAAGACATTCAGAAGTTTATTGATGAAGGAATTTACCAAATAGAAAGGCTGAAAGAGGAGGGTTGGATCACGGATATTAAATATGATGATGAGGTACAAAACACCGTTCCTAACTTTTAGGAATATTGGGATCTAACAAGTGCATGAATGAATCCTCTCTCTCTCTCTCTCTCTCTCTCTCTCTCTCTCTCATGCAATCGTTCAATATAATTTGGAAATATTTTCTGATATCTGGAAGTAAGACGATGCAGATGTTGCCAGTGCTTTATGTTCATTGAATTGTTCTAGTTTAAGCAAAACGATAAGCAGCAGAGAGCAGGAAGTGTTTATCCTTACCTTAAAAATGAAAGAAAGAGTGATTTATTATCTTCTTAATTCTGAGCTTTGATCTAATCATTACATACTGCATTTCACACACATGCACACAAACAAAACTATCAGTTATACTTAAATGGATATTCCACATCAACTATAAATTGTTATTTGATAATCAATTAAAACTAGTATTCTGTTAATATTTGCTGAATTATCCCACATTGAAAGCCCCCGGTCGTACACATGTATAGCCCATTATAAAGAAAGAAGGTGAAGTGAGGCTTGCACATTAGAGCGGGTATTGAAATCTAAAGGTCGTAATTGATGGTAGATGAAAAGCTAAAGAAAAAGAGGTGATGTGAGGCTCACAAGTTCTACATTGACGGGAATGGAAAAATAAAGCTTCATCTATGAGTAAAAGCTGAATCCAACTTATTAGGTTGACAATTCAGAATGGAAGCTCAAGGTCTTATATGTAGCACAATATGAATATTGCAAAATTCCCAATATTGTTAGAGTTTGTTATAGCAACTTAAATTTAGTTGCATCAAGTCACCGTGGGTATTAGTAAAATCCATTATTTGCCATTATTTTTAATGAGCTTAAGAAGTTCAACAAGATAGATGTTCGGAATAGAGGGATTATTTGATTCAAGAGGGATGTTTGTGCTGATAGTGGCTGTATTTATATATTATTTTTAAATACAACGATAAATGTTCTTATAGAATTTTAGTATATTTTCAGGTTATCGCAATGCTAAAGGAGAGACTTGGAATAGAAAAGGACAAAAAACTTCCTATGGTGGATTACAGGTAGTTCACTTCTAAGTGTAGCTCCATCATGGTTTTCTTCCATGGGAACTGCATTTCGATCTCTATCATGGAGATTTAAAACTAGTATGATTTGATTCAATAAATTGATTTTTATAAAAAAAAGGTGCAGTTACAACTCTACAAGTTTCATAATATATTTTAATTAACTTGGTCAATTTAGAGTCAGTGATAAATGCTCTTGTTCACACCTAAATCTTGGTTATGGTACACTTTTGCCTTGCATAGTCTATAACTTACATCAGGCATTGGTTCATAGTTTTTATTCATGATATAGCAATTAAAAAGCTCTCCATTTGCATTAAAAATAAAAGCTCTCCATTTCAGTCTCATTTATCAATTTAATAATGGTCATATTCACATGTTCTTTTCCACATGAGAACATAAGTTCATAAAACTTACCAGAATACTGTTTCATGCTATATACAGGAAATATTCCAGAGTTAAGAAATGGACTCTTGGTTTCTCAGGTGGTGCGGACTTGATAGCTGTAATTAGAGCCTCTGGTAGCATTAGTCGTGTACGGGGTCCATTAGGTGGACCTGGATCAAATATCATCGGGGAACAACTAATTGAGAAGATTCGTAGTGTTAGAGGTAAGCTTAATCAAAGAAGTTGATTGGTTTTTTGTTAATTTGTTTAGACCTATTCGAATTCTTCCTTTTTAATTTCAAGCTTTGACTTCATACATGAAGTATAAATACGTAGATCTTATCCTTTGAGTTAGTGAATTATATATGGTTGAATAATGGACTTGCCATTTGAATTTCAGGTATGTGGTAGTTGAATGGTATGTAGCCGTACCATGTTATCTATTGTTCTTATTGGTTTGTCATACAACCTTTTAAGATAAAAAAAATATTAAGAAAAATACTAGAAAAGAAAAAGTAAACATTTATTATTTTTATTTGTGAAATTTCAGTGACATATACCTTCTGTGTCTCTCTGTGTCTCTTCTTCTGTGTCTCTCTGTGTCTCATCTTCCATTCTATTTATCTATGATTGATAAATTTGTATAAGCTTCATTGAACTTCTCCTGTTGGATCCCAAGTACTAGCATTTTACTATATTTTTAATCTCGATCCTTTCATCTTTGGGTATCTTTTTTTCAGAATCCAAAAAATACAAGGCTGCTATTATTCGAATTGATAGCCCTGGAGGTGATGCTCTTGCTTCTGATTTGTAAGTTCTGCTGTATTTGCTCTAATTATGAAATAAGATTGATTAATAAAAATAAATATTGATTGATATTTGGAGTAGGAAGTTTGGAGCAATTGTTTTCTCATCTTTTGAATAAAGTTGCTTCTATCACATTGTATGTATAAATTAAGGAGATGGTTTTAGCATTTATTGATGTTATCCTCTTTTTCTTTTTCTCGTCTTCTAAAAAGTCGGTCTGGATTTTAAAAAACTTCCCAAGTATTTGATGCCTGTTTCATATATTAATGTTGGCAGAGGTGGAAATAAGTAATTAGTTGTTATTAACAAGAAAAAAAAATGTAAGTTAATTGTAGCACCCTCAAAGAGTAGCAAGTTTTCCAAGTTTTGCAATGGACATGTTGAAATGTCGCCTTCTGGATGTAGCAGGGTAGTTGGGTTTATGGTTGGGTAAAGCAAGGTTCAACTTTGCTTAGTCTTTTACATCTTGCTTTACATTAGTAGTAACTATATGCATATATGGGGGCAATCAGCCTCCTGATTGGGACAGGTTAAAGGTATGTTTGTCTTTATCTGTGTTGTTATCACCCAAAAATGAATAAATGAAAAAGGTGTAGTTCAGAACTTAAGAGAATAAGGGAATATTCAGTCCCCAGATTTTGTTGACAGTGTATTTCAGTACAATATTGGGGGTCTCTGGGGTAATTTTGTTCATTTGGTGCTAACTCACCAAAGTCTCTATGTCTTCTTCTGCCTCACAATACACAAATGATATTGGTGCTAATCTTAAAGAGTAGACTATTGTTTAAGTTTGGGAGTATGGGACTAACCATATCCAATGATAGCTAAAGTGTCTATACATTACAAATCATTTTAATTAATGAGCAAGAGCAATCATACTTTAATCAAATATTCAAACTGCGTCTAGAAAATGATTCTATATGGTAAACTGATACTTAGAAAAGCCAGATATAGAGCTAGTTCACACAAGGAGCAGCAAAGGTGGAGAATGTCTTTTAAAGTCTTAAAACATTGGGGAGCAGGGATCAGCTGGGCATGTTTCTGCAATATACTGGCATCCTGCTTGTTGTACAAAATTTACCGAATATCTGAACAGTATGGTGGTGTTATTATACACATACCTTTATTCTTCCTAAACATTTGAATTGTCTAATGCTTACATTTGTATGAACAATCAAATCTTACCAGTTAGTGGTGGGCTCATGACCTTTCAGTGCAAACTTTAGTGGTCTAACTTTTGAAATCAGTTTTTTTATCAGCCTTTAGTATGAAGTACATATTCTTTTATTAGAGATGACAAAGATAAACATTTGTAAAAAGACAGCTAAAATGAGGGTTTGTTACAGGAAAAGAGGGACAATGATTGTCATTAGTTTGAATGAGGGGCAAGGGTTCTTTGTTTAAAATTTAAAATTTTGGCCACATGGCAAAAATGAATAACAGAACAAAGTTAATTTTTCTCGTGTGTCAATGCTTTGAATTCTTGTGCCTATTTATGTGGCAAGAACTTTCCTAGTTTATGTTTCCATTAAGTTTTATGGTGGTTCACTATTTTTCTAGTGATGACATATGAAAAATCTGAAACATTTTCCCTTTTAATAGGCATATTCTTCTTTATTGTGATGGGTGTCATATTCAGTAGTTTTTTTGCTTATTTAAGGAGTAACAGAAGTACGGAGTGGACTGGAAAAAGGAAAGAAGAAAAAGAGGAAATGTGATGCTATTGTGAACTGAACTACTCTTGGTGTTTCTGTATTCAGGATGTGGAGGGAAATCAAACTTTTGGCTGCTTCAAAACCAGTCATTGCATCAATGTCTGATGTGGCAGCAAGTGGAGGATACTACATGGCAATGGCAGCGAACGCAATTGTCGCAGAAAGTCTAACTCTCACTGGTTCAATCGGAGTTGTTACAGGTGAAACCCTGTTTGTAATTGGGAAACAATGAGTACGGAGTCAGAAGACTGACAGAGTAAACTAAACCAAAAGGGGTCACACAATTAAAAACTACCTAAGCTAGCAGTCTCCCTAACATTAAGATTTGAACTCAGGTGTGGACATGTCATTTCAATCTTTTCTTTCATTAGTCTTTCTTCACAAAGGCTAATTGTGAATTAGAACAAATCCAATATCAAGCAATTAAATTAAAGATGGGGGAAATGTAACTGGTCGACTCTATAGATTCCCGTAGGAGGGTAAATTTGTAGGCGAAATGATATATTAATTGGGAATTTTCTTCGATCCTTTTTTCTATTCATTCGGTTAAGTACATATGCCGGATTCCCTTCATTCATCTAAATTTATCCATCCTCCCACCCCCCCAACCAAATGGACTTTTGGGATCGAAGAAAAGGATAACAATATAATGATTTCATGGTTCTTTTTTTTAGCTTAACTGTTAATATATCTAAATCTTTCAATTGAAGCAAAGTTCAACCTGGAAAAACTTTATGAAAAGATTGGGTTCAGTAAAGAGATCATATCACGGGGAAAATATGCGGAGCTCACTGCAGCTGAACAACGACCTTTCAGGTGAAATTTTTGTCGCACCAGTTTTTGTGTGTAGGCATGTCCATGTCCAATTGAACATATTACTGCCTCCTTTCCATTTTATTGCTTTGTATTTCTGTTTGCGATTTTCTTTAGTGTTTCCAACTTTAAATATTTAATGAGTTATAACAATTTGAAACTTATAGAAAATTATCCTTTCTATCACTTAGAATATTAGCCATTGTGAACTAGTTTAAATTATTGAGTATATGATAATTTTAGAAATTAATAGCATTTAATACATAGGAATGCATATCATATTAGGGATGAACTACTGATTGCAGCTTTTGGTACAGCCTATCTTTTTTCCTGTACTCCTGCAACTTAGTTAACAAACCGAACTTATGTTTTCAGACCAGAGGAAGCTGAACTCTTTGCTAAGTCTGCATGGCATGCTTATGAGCAATTCCGTAACAAGGCAGCTTTATCAAGATCAATGCCCGTAAATCATTTTTTATATGTTTTACTCGTATATCCAGTTCATAGTTTTTGCTTTCTTTTTCTCCTTGAAAAAAAAAAATTCATGCCCAGTTATTCTACTACAGGAAGATAAGATGGAGGAGGTTGCACAAGGGAGAGTTTGGACCGGTAACGATGCAGCTTCACGAGGTTTGGTTGATGCTATTGGTGGGCTTTCTCGGGCTATTGCTATAGCCAAACAGAAGGCTAATATACCCCAAGAAAACGAGGTTTGTTATGTTTCCTTCTCACGATACTCATGAATCTCTAGAATTATACATGTTTGTTGTTTCTCCTATAACTCGTGCTCCAAGTAATCCGTATTTGAGTATACTAGTCCTAGTTTGGATGAGGGGAGGATAGCGCCCCCATGGTATTGATCAATGAAGTATTCATAACACTTGTGATGATGGCGAGATTGATGATCAAACTTTTCCTTACAACTCTTTCATATACTGAGTGATTTCAACTAGAAAAGGAAATGTTCCATAAAATCATGTTCAACTAGTTGAAAGCATTAGGTGCCTCCTCTCAGGTTGGATGTTAACTTCACTCCATCTCAAAAGCTTAACTTGTTAGGTGGAAAGACCCAACTAGCATATCAAATAGTGACAAACTTCACATACCTTCAATGTGGAATTCCTTAGCATTCTCCCTCACGTGCAAGGAGTAAGAGAACCAGGTTTGCACGTGGACCAAGATGGGAGGTAAGACTAATGAGTCAACATGGCCAACTAAACCAGCTCTGATATCATGTTAAACTTAACTCCAACCCAAAAACTTAAGATGTTAGATGGATGGCCAAACCGGTGACAAACTTTATATTCTATCAATGTGGGATTCCTTATCAGGCAGTGAGGGGCATCATTGAGATGTCAAGTACCCATATATCATTTGACAACCATTCAACAACCAGTAGCACAAGATTGGTTATCCTTTTGGGCCTTGCTTACAGAAATTTTGTTAGATATTGTTCTCTAAATTTAGTTAGATTTTGTTCTCTAGCCATGATTTAGAAGGCCACCACTTCATTAATGTTCAACAACAAACTCCTTAGATCCTTGACATCCAGTCTCCCAGTAAATTGCCTGATGATTTAGGGCAAGTTTGGTGACCTGCCAACAATACTAAGAAATAGATAAAATACTAAGAAATATGAGAGAATGAGAGATAAAGCTCAAGGTACTTGTGATCAAACCAAACACTTCCAAGTACGACATTTTGATAAGCTAAGGTAAGGACATTTTCCTAACAGTAGTAGGAGTCCTAGCAAAGCCTAAGCATAACTAAAATATTATTCTCTCCGTCCCAAAATGAATGTCCTGTTTTTCTTGCATTTGTCTTAAAATGAGTGTCCTCTTTTCTTTTTAAGCATGAATTACCAATAGCATTACTATATTAAGTTTGTTAGTATCCTTCAAGCATGATGCAACACATGACCATGGGGATACAAGAAAAAATGTATGACAATAAAAACTTAGTAATTTTTCTCAAAAAGGAAACTAAAACACTCATTTTGGGAGGAGTAACCATAAAATAACTGTTTTGCCACTGAAGGCAAAACCAACAGAAAAGAAGGCTCTATCCCATTTCTGAATCACATGAGGAGCCATAGATATTCCAAAAGTTCCCAATGATTCTCGACTGCAAGGGTTATACCTATGCCAATTGCCAACAAGATTTATGCAAGGAATTTATTAATTTATTGGTTGCTCTCTTGTTTCCAGTGTTCTCCACTTTAGGCAGCTAATAAAGGCTACGTACGAAGAACTGAATAGTTTTATGCTTCTTATATCTGAATCAGACAATATTATAATTTGAAATTTTCACATAAGAGTCTGAAAAAAAGTATGATTTTAGTTAGGTCTATTGTTAAGTTTCTTCTGTACAATAATCTTTCGTGACTGCATTTACTTTTTTTGAACTGTTCCTGCAGGTTACGCTTGTTGAGCTCTCAAAACCATCTACAACGCTGCCTGAGTTGTTAAGTAACGTCGGGAACGCTATGGTTGGAGTTAACAGATTGCAGGAACTGCTGCAAGAGATGACAAGTGCGGATGGAGTCCAAGCTCGGATGGATGGTATCTTATTCCAAAGGCTGGAGGGAGCCGCGTTTTCCAATCCCGTCCTCTCTTTGATGAAAGACTACCTAAGTTCCTTCTGATCATTTGTCTATAATTTGTATTCATTTGATTCATCAAAATTTTTAGATTCCCAAGTGATAAAAGAGGGTGTGTAATCTGATATATGATATTTTGATAGGGTGGGGTGGAGTGTTGTTTTGAGGTTTTAGTTGATATGTTAGATGCTTCTATATGTATATGTATTTATGGCCACGCCCATGCACGTTATTCATAGATATACGTGAAATGTTAAATCCATGTGTTGGTGTGTGTGATTGTAAGTATGTCGTTAAATGTTACTAGGTTTCAGTTCCGTCTAGTTATGCAATGACTTTGCATCTATAAATTTTATAAAAGTATACCGATCATTAGCGGTGAGTCAAATAATGTTGCCTATGCATGAACAAGAAAACGCTACACATCACGGCAAAAGAAGTGGAAACAACCTTCATATATAGGAGCAGGCAAATAGAAGAGAGGCAAGCACTTAACACATAATGACTTAAGCATTGGAAGAAAGTAGTCAAATAGGAAGAGCCCATGTATGGTCATCAAAATGATTTATGAAGATGACGTGAGATTTCGCTACTAAAAAGTTAATTTTATTAGTAGAATTTTACATTGAACATTATAGGTAGCTTATTTTATATATGTTCTAATGGTTAAGGTTGCAATGGATGCATGTAAATTCTTAATGTATTGGCCTAAAAAACCTGCTAGACAATCCATAACCCATGTACAAATATTCTCACATAAACTGAGACTTCAATTAAGATGTTATTTAAGTCATGCATGCCATATTTCAGCAATACAAAATATTTTACTCTGGGAAGCCATAGCCCAAAACTGAAAACGACTTAACATTTCAATCAAGACTCCTCATTCTAACTAGAGCTGACAATTTGGACTCAAACCCGCAGGTACCCGACACCCAACCCAACCAGCTTTCGGGCTAGGACGGATAAAACCGCAAAATTCAACGTATTTCATGCCTAAAACCCTAACCTGAAACTACTTTAGGGTCAGGTTAGGGTTCAATATTCCGACCTGACCCTAAATTTGCGAGCTCCAATTCTAACTCACCAATAGACAACAACCAGGACTACTTCCTTCACAGTATATACACACACACTAAAGGAGATTTTTCTTCTTTTTTGTATATAGTTCTAGTTGGAATTATAGTAAAGGAAGCAGAACCTCTCAATCCCTCCATTTCCGCTTCTCTCTCTTGGCTTCTCTCCGATCTTTATCTTTATCACGATGAGATCTGCCGGGAGAATCCGTCCGTTTATGACGTTTGTGACGATGCGAGTGTTTTCTGCTGCTGCTTCTACTCTTTTCTCTGTGCGATTCCTCCTTTCTATCTCTTGATCTATGTCTGTCTTCACCAGACGAATCACTGCTTTTGTACCGGCTCCGCCTGGAGTGTTTTCTACTCCTTTCATCATCTGATGATGAGCTACCGCTCAAATTCTCGGCTTTTGTATGCTCTTGAGCCACCACTTTTTCCTTGTTATCTTTACCAGACACATTCTCAGAAAAACCACGAACCAGTTGTTCTTTACTTGTGGAGTGAGCAATCTCCTGATGGCGTGGCACCCCTGCGCTATGGGTAGTCTCACTTTTGGCATTTCCCACGTTCACATTAGCATTTTCTGTACAAGCACCGGTCTTGGCTTTGTTCATTGGGCAAGGCATCTCAGGGGGAACCTCTAGGCCCAGTTCTTTACCCAACGATTCCAAAAAATCACCAGCAATCAAACGGTTCAGTGTTGTATTTGCCGCTTCAGCTTTCTTCTCTGGATTTTCGACTTTGTTAAGAATGGGGATATCCCCTTCATCATCTGAATCATCAGAGAAAATAGCCTGCACAGATGCAAATAGTTACCAGTGAGAAGCGAGGCATATTATTTGGTGATTGTAGCATATGCTGATGTAAGAACAAAGTGCAATGCAGGACTGTGCACGTCATGAGAAAACACAACACCTAACGCAGATATGGAAGTTGTTTAATATTGTAAGGTATTTTCTGACCTACATTACAAGCAGCAAATCATAAACAGATACTTTAGTATCAAAGTCGACACCAAAAGATTTAACATATTGATATTGGGCAGGAATGAGTATATACCTTAATCCCAAATTGTCAATATGTATGACTAACTTAAAGAGTACTAATGCCTGAACTACAAAAAGGTACCCAATTGCTATCATGTTTTCATTTACTCGTCTATTAAATAATTTAAGCAAAAAGGATCAAGTAAAGGCATGACTAACTAAGGAAGCAAGAATGCTCAGATGGATAGCTTGAAATAGAATTAATATGAATTCAAAGATGAACTTTTTCATGAAAGTTCAAGATAGCATTAACATAATATTTTGAGTCATTGTTTCTATGTCACTGAAGACGCAAGGAAAAATAGATTCAGCTGACATATGAGATTTAGAAACTCTTCGTTTAGTAGAATAATGTAATTAATTTAACTATCAGTGACTCCGAAACAAATGTTAATTATGTAAGAGTCTCTACAAGTGGTTTAAATATTTTAAAAGAATAGATAAGAAAGGCACTAATTAACTATATATACGCATATCAAGTTCCCAACAGTGAAGGATGAGCATATCGATAGAAGAAACGCTACCTTATAGAGGTCAACTGGCCTCTCAACACTTTCAACCTCAACTTCCTTCTCGTTATCTTCCATTGTTTCTAGAGGGTCGGACTGGGGTGCAGAATTTGTGTTTCTATTCATAGTTTCAGTTTCTTCCACTTTTGTGGCTTTGACATAATCCGGCATGAAAATGAGGGAATCCATCTTGCTCTTAATACGCGGAGGTGGTGGTGGCTGTAAATTATCACAACATAAAAACATTAGGTGAAAACTGCAATAACCAAAAAACTTATCGATGTGAAAAAACTTCAATGATTAGTCTACTATACGAGAAAACGCACTCTAGTCATTAAAGAACCTTCCAACAGAAGTGCGAAAGATTGGAGGGAGAACAGTCATTATTTTTTCTTCTCCTAGAATCCAGGGGTTTCAACATAACTTGGGGCAAAATGGCCATCTCGTATAAATTTTTATATTTTGTATAACTGAAAGGGACATCAATCCCACAACATCTAGGTGCGTCCTCAGGACCCAAAAAGTCAGGAAAAATATCAAATTATATTTCAACTCTGTTAATATGTTTAGAGTCCAACGATTTGTGGAATTTGTTAATATATCATATTCTCAAGAAATAATGATACAGCAATATTTATGAAACCATTTCATGTTCTCTACAATACTAACCACTAGGGAAAAAAAAAAGAATTGTAAGGAATGTTAAACTGCATGGTTGCTCTGAGCAAAATGAGAAGAAGCTCAAAGTGTCGCAGATTTAAAAATAGATCAACAATAAGGAAATAAAGCACATATTATGCAGAGTACCTTCCCCATATAAGGATCAGTAAGATCGAAGCGTTTGCATAGAACAGGTGCAGGACGCCATTGGAACTCTTCCCGCTTTGGGTATAATTTTTTCATTATTAAATCTTCAGCTTGAACATCTTTAACTTGCTGTTGGAAAATATTAGTATAAAGTAAGCAACATGAGCCCAAAAATAGGACTGCAAACAAATATGTACCAACTAAAACATACCTCTAACCCACCAGAAGTAAACTTCGTTCCTCCAGCTGCAGCAAATTCCATAAACTGCGGGACGGAAAGCTTATTATCTCTAGCCCATTTCCCTTTCTCTATTGCCTCAGCTGCAGCCTCAAAGTCCAACCTCTCGCGAGCACGAGCACTTTCTGACATGTTACTAGTACCACCAGAATATGTTGAGCGAAGCCCTCCTTCATACTTTTCCTTGAGAAACCGCTCAAATCTTTCCTGCTTTGCTGGATCAGCGATGAACGGTTTGGCAACTTTCGGCAATTCATCCTAGACCCACAAAGTTCATAAAGTAAAGACTTTTAGCACTCTAAGAGAAACTTAAGTGTTGAGATAAGTAATATATCCCCCAATTACCTGTTGGGCAAGGGGGTGGGACCTATACCGTCCAATAATTAGTAAGTTGCAAAGAGCATGGACATGTCTACAAGGTACAGGAGCCACAGGCACTTGAAAATCCAATGAAGATGTTTGGGCTAACATTAAAACAAAATAAAAGATGAAAACGTATGTGACTCACAAATGATGCAGGCTTCGTGAATGTATCTTTAAGATTGACTTGAAGATGAACTAAATCAGAAGCAACGGGTAAGTTTGAATCTTTGGAGTCTCTTTCCAATGGCTTTTCCCCTAATATTCTGCCACGACTTTCTGCCGTCATCTGTTGCACACTTGGTGCCAGCTTGCCAACGAACTGCAGCTTGGTTTTATCATTACTATGCTTTTGTTGCTCTTCCCACAGCTTTCTAGCATAATAATCATTGCCATTTCCTCCAGCAAGAAAACTAAATAATGGATTTGATTGATTCTTCTCCCTGGATAGATCCTCAAACAGTTTACCACATTTAGCAACTAAAGTTGCAACCCCCTCAATTAAGAGTTTCAGATTACTATCCTCGGGTGGTGGAACCTCTCGTGGCGGAGGATCAGCAATTTTATTGTCAGTCTCCAGAGGACCAGGGAACTTATGCTGAGGTATAAAATCTTTAGGGATTACAGGAGGATCAAATCTGAAAGTTACAACCAGACAAAATATATACAAATCAATATTTCATTTGTTTCATTTTGCTTTCTTCTTATCAGCTAATGGCCAGATGTTAATGCACACAAATAGAAAGCTTGTTGTTACCTGCGGGTTTTATACTATGTCAGCCGGGCCTTACCACTATAGGTCAAAGAGGAACTTTTCCAACACATTTATGTGGACAGTGGAGTTCCCCATAGAATCTAGTTTAAAACCATCTTATTTTACACTTATCTTCTTTTCTTTTTTTTTTTTTTTTTTCTGCTCTGCTTCAAGAGATCAAGTTTATTGAAAATTAAGAGGTATTTCATCCTGTAGTGCTAGATATTATTTATTTAGGGAGATAAATAGCTATTTGTGTGTCATAATTCAAACCTAACCAATTTCCAATCATCGTGGCTTTTCCCTGGATGACTAATATGGAAAACTACCAAACTGGACAGGGTATTATCACTGAGTACCACTTCAACAAAAATTTTAAACATTCAAACTATTTGTTGTAGTGTGTGTGTGTGTGTGTGTGTGTCAACGTGGATGCAATGTAGAGTTCAAGTTCATTACATCCCATTTACCTCTCCAACTGGTAGTCTGATTTTGACGCAATTCTAAAGCCCAGTAGAACCCCTCGTTCCTTTCCATTTAACCTTTTCTTATTGTCTACGATCAATTCTGAAGGCTCCTTTTCTTCTTCTTCAACATGAGTATCCTCGAACTCAAAACCTGTAGAAACATTTACTTGCTCAAAAAAACAAATTCCTCACACACACACACACACAGAATCTCAGCTATCTTATTAATGGTTGATACTCAGCCAAACAAGTGAGAGGATGGCACGTCATTATATCATGATCCATACATGTCCCAATGAAATTGTAGGCGCAGAGCGCCGCCTAGATCCCATTGAGTTAAGTTTTGGATGATTCTCAACCAGTACTAACTTGGTTGGGACTGCATACTCTCTATATAGATAGGACTGAAAAGAGTAGCCATGTAGCATTGCAAATAATTACCCGCTAAGACCTAATACTCCCTCCGTCCAAAATAAGTGTCCCGCTTGTCTTGCATTTTTGTCCCAAAAAGAATATTATTTTTCTTTTTTAGGAAGTTAGTTATAACATGAATCACCAAAAACATTCATGTAATAAGGTAGTATCCCTTGAGTTTGTTAGAACACATGTCCATGAGAATTTAACTGTAATTATACAACACTAACTAACTTCTCCTTGATTATTCCTATAATAGAAACAATGACACTAAATTTTGGGACGGGGAGAGTATATTTAATGCACCGAAGACATATCTCATGGGAGAAAGAACCAAACATGTATCTTTAAGAAACAGAATCATGCATAAATAGCACAAAATTCAAGCCATACTAACTCCAAAACAAGCTTATAATACAAGCACTGAATTTCAGAAATACTAACTAGTTGAATAGACATCTTCATCTTCAGCATCAAGTTCTTCAAGTGCTCCAATTCCAAAACCAGGAGCAACCTTTCCTGCTGATAAGCACAACCTACGAGTTAACCAACCTCATCTCTAATATTGAAATCAATTCTAACGAGCAAATAAGCGGAATAAAAAGGAAAGAGAGAGTATACAAGGACATGTAAACAGATGAGAAAATGCATATCTTACGTTTGAAACCAAAAAGACTCTCTTTCATTGTAACAGACTTTCTATACCCGGATTCCTTATTGCCAGATACACGTGATCTTTTCTTCTCTGAGAATAAAACAAATTTTTAAGAACTGTATAGTTAGAAAGTACTTACTAATCGTCTAGTAAACTTCAAGAAACCACGTACCTCTAAATTCAGGAGCATGCTTAAAGGGATCAAAACCTAAACCATGCAAATCATTCTTTGGGTGCAGTACATACACCTGAAGTAGAAGGATAACAAATGTCAAACACAGTTCCACTCCCTTGTCTCCACCATAAATGAAGTTTCTAAAGATCCAACAGATACAGATAATAATATAAGTATGAGATATATAGTGTCAGCAAAGATAAGATCCTCACAGGTGTGCTCTGAGAAGAGTGGACATCATCATTAGTAGGCTGTTCAACAAGACTTTCAACATCACCTTTGACAGGCTCAGCATCACTAGCTAGGCTAGCATCATCAGTAGAAAATGCTAAGAACGCTTTCCTAGCTTCCCTACGAGCATCTGCAAGCAAGTTTATACAGAGTGAGGTTCCTCAGATTTCTTATCAAATCCAGAAAGAAAGCACTAGGTAAAGGAGAATATGCCAGGAAAATAAGTTTACATACTTCCTTCTAGAGAAGAATAGTAAGTCAACATTATTATAGTATGATCATTACAAACTATTTACAAGATAACGTGCCCAATAGAAAAAACATATGAGTTTTGTGTCATTAATTTCTTGGCTGGAGCACAAAAGGTGGGGACAACCCAGAGTCTCAAGAAGGATGTTCAAACATGGAAACATGTTTCATGAATCATAAAAAACCGGATAATTTTTAACTACAGTGACCAGGAAATGAATCAAGGATTTTAAAGAACCGCCTAAGAACTGAACCAAAAGTTCTTGACAATTGCATAAAGTTACTACACTAATCTAATTAAAACACGGACACAAATTCGCTCCTAACATGCTAGCGACACACGTCCAACACGAAAATTGAAAACTATCATATTAAAACAAAAATAATTAGAACATATTGGTGACACAAGAACAGCCAACGAGCAATTCGGAAATGTTTTCTTTCTAAAAAAGTAGTTTATTGGAAAAACAACCAAAACCCTAAGAGTCAGAAACACACTTCACCTAAAACCTGGAAAAGTGAATGCCAAAAACACACCACCTAACATATCATGTCCTATGTTTTTTTAGAAATGGTGAACTGAGCGAATCATGCTGTGTAGTCATAAACCATTACACCCTAATGGAATGCAAGCACCACCAATTTGGACATGGGACGCAATTTGTCATGGATTTCGTCATTTCCAGATCCAAAAAACATCGAACATAATTTGTTATGACAGTAACTTTTAAATAAAGATATTCTATATAAATTAGTTTTAACAACAAAAATAGATTAAAAACAAACAAGTCAGTGAGTTAGAAGAAACAACTTACTAATACGCCCATAAATATACTCAAGATGAATAGGCTCATGATGAGAATTATCTTGTATACTGGTTCTTGAACTTTCATAGTTTGAACCAAAACAAATCTTTGTCGTTACATTCTATTAGTTTCTCCGACGAATACAAAATAAGCATATTCAATGACCAATTTGTAGTAGTACTCATGGCTAAAGAACCAATTTGAGACTTTCCAACATAAACCGCACACCTAAACTCTCACATTCTTCTACACCATCTTCTTCAATAAAACCCAAAATTGGAGGAGGGGTATGACATATAACAGCAGCAACATCGAAAATGGGAGGATGGGTATGACATATAGCAGCAGCAACGTCAAAAATGGAGTGTTGTTTTGCATTTACTAAATGAATACATTTTCATGATTACTCAGTTATTCCAGTTTATAAGTACATTGGATAC